>LR756424.1:191673-236649 GCA_902729485.2 Mus minutoides | reverse complement strand
TTTACATTTCACATGTTATTCAGAAATTTTCCCTTACCCTCCCGCATCCCCGCCCTGCTCCCCTACCCACCCCCTCCCACGTAATGGCCCTGGCATTCCCCTGTTCTGGGGCATATAGAGTCTGTATGACCAAGGGGCCTCTCCTCCCAATGATGGCCAACTCGGCCATCTCCTTCCATATATGCAGCTAGAGACATGAATGTTTTAAAACTTTCAATATTATCAGAATCAGATTTTTTAAAATTCAGTTGCCACTTTGTGAGCACCTGTACACATGTGTGCTCACAGATGCACACACATAAAAGTAAGGATAGTCTCATCTCCTGGGAGCGCTCACCAGGAGGTGACCGCAGAGAGGATGGCATGTTCTGAGGATAGCAGCCAGCCTCTTTCTCCAGTTTCCCTGTTGTTACCCCCATGGGTTCGTGAGCATGGTGGCCAGGGCAGGTAGGGGTGGATGTGGCATGTGAGTTTGGCAGAGTAGATCTTTATCCACCCAAGCCACAGCAGCCACTGTGCCTGCCAGCAGGAAAGACCAACACAGTCTCAGACACAGCACTGCCCCCTGGTGGTCAGCCAGCTTCTTAGTGCTTGCTTCTGCACATTAACCACTTCCATCAGCTCTATGACCTTATATTCTCTCATAGGATAGTCACACCAAATCCCATGGCCCTTGGTTCATGCCTTGTAATCCCAGCACTTGGGAGATTTACTGCCACAAGTTCAAAGCCAGCCTGGACTACATTTATTTGTGTGTTTTATGAATATCTGAGTCCCTGCAGAGGCACACCATTACAGTGTGCCATGTTCCGCTGCTCCCAGAGTTTGAGCATCAAGGTAGAGCACCATGGCAACGGGCCACACTCACAGCAGTCCCTATCATGATGACATTGGTAGACAGTAGGATGTCCTTCTGGAGTATCCATTACAGCCCCCAGGAAAGTCCAGTACCTGGAGGGGCCATTTGTATGTTCTGGAGATCATCATCCAGTGTGACAGGCTGGATTCTTGGATCCAGGAGTTGAGAGGCACTCCTGTTCACCTTTGAGGGTCCATCAGGAACATGTGTGCGTCCTATCTCACACGCCCGTGCCCTGACAGCCAGTGTTGTGGTGCTCCCCTCCCCCTGGTGGGTGACTCTGTATTAATTAAGGTTCTTAACTGTAACTCACCACAACCAGTACACCCCAAGGTCACGTACAAGGAGTCCTGCTGAGGATCCACGAAGTTCACAGAGGCAGGAAGCAGAATTAGGCTGGTGCTCTGCAAAGACCTGAGCCAGCCTGAGGAAGCCAGAGGCCCTGGTAGCTGTATCCATGTTGCTCTTCTGGTATCTCCTGCTTCTCGTTACTCCTGGCCTCACAGGTGTCTAATCCAGCCACATGGAGACCCACTTGGAGCCAACTCCAAACCTCCAGGAATGAGATCCTGTTGGGCCCAGTGGAAGTCACAGCCTACAAGTCATGCCTCCACAGTACCTAGACACAGAGGTGAGGGCTCTCTGTGAGCAGGATAGCCATCCTAAAATGCATCTACACAAATGTCGTGGTGAGGACCAGCTTGCTAATTGCAGGCAAACAAGGGACACCTTTAGGTTCCGTCTGCTCTTGGCTCTCATTCTGGATGAGGTGTGTAAATGTCTCCAGACAAAGGCTTACAGAGATACAACAAGGAGATCGTTGCTCTATCAGTAATTTAAATGTTGCTGGGAAGCTCTTTTCCCTTCTTCATGAGAATGCAGATGAGGCAGCCTTGAAGAACTGGCTGATAGGTAAGGCCACAGCCCAGAGTCTGTATCATCATGGGCCAAACCTGTGGTGCTCTGAGTATACAAATTGTATATGCACACATTGTATTTGCATATTAAAATCTATGGCGCGCCTCTGCAGCCAGAAGCCAGAAGCTCAGAGGACAAAAATGTAAAACTCTTCCAAGTCTATGAATTTTGAAAGTTGTATTTGAAAACATAGGGCTCTCTTAGGCGTTGTTAGATAATAGTTTACCCTTGCTGAGCACCTCCTACAAGCCAGGTACCGCTTGCTCTGCCTGGATCAAGCTTCTTGTATTTGTTTCACCTTTACAGACAACTGGGGCAGGGGCCTAGAGCTTGGTGGGGGTCTTGTAAGAGGCACAGCAGCATGCGTGCCCGGAGAGTAGGGACTGGAGAAAGAAGAATCCAGAAGAGCATATAAAGGGAGCCAGTTGACACTAAAAGAACAGAAACCCGTTCCCACCTAAACAGAGCATGTGCCAACAACATGTCACATGAGCAGCCACACAGAAAGCATAACCTAGAGACAGTCATGAGCATCATGGCTGACGCTTTTCTTCAGTTTGTTCCCATTTTCATGGGTGTGCCGTCTTTCCTTCCCTCTATTTCTTTTCAATCATTCATTCATTCATTCATTCATTCATTCATTCATTCATTCATTTGGTGAGTGTCAGGGCACGTACACACTACAATATGCATGTGGAGGTCACAAAACAGCTCTCTTCTAACACAGGAATTCCTTGTATAGGATTCAGATCATCAGGCAGGTGCCGTTACCAACTGCCTGCCCCTGGGGTGGGAACCATCTCCACCTCTCCCCGTTTGTTCCTGGTGCAGCCCTTTGTCCTGAAGTGCAAGCACCTGGAAACATCAGCAGGTGCCCCTGGATTGAGGGATTGAGATCAGTCACTGTAACACAGAACTTCAGACCCAGGCGACCAGGCTGCGGAAGGTAGGTGCCCAGGTGGCCAGATGCACTGTCTGAGCTAGGCAATGATGGCGTGTATTTGCTTCTCACTGAGACCCATAGGCTATACATCAGTCATGTATATCCTGCATTTTCCTACATAGCATCCCCTCCCCCTAGCTGTGTCCCACAGTGGGTGGAAGGAGACAAGGTGGGTGGTGAAAGCCAGGCCTGGCAGGTGATAAATTCACTTTCCTCCTGGGGTCTAAACTCTGAGAAGAAGCCTCTTGCCCTCTTCATTCGGCAGCCTCCAGCTGAAGCCTGTGGGAGTGTGCTAGCTAAATTGGGATTGTTATCGGAGGCAGATTTATTATCCCTCAAGGGTCCTGTGCATCCTCGGTCCAGCAAGACAGATAGCCCGGGGCATTCCCTGCTGGCTGCCCGGCTGGTGTAAGAAAGCAACTCACGAAGAACAATGGCAAAAACCTAGACAATTCTGAGAAATTTAACCACCTGAATGAGTTGGAGAAGAGTAATCTATCCTCAACCCAGGAAACAGCACAAACAGCCAGAAGACTCTCATCTGTGAATGCCTGGAAGGGGGTAGTGGCTTCCCGCTTAGAACAGCATCAGATACAGCCACACCTAAGGACACATGCCCGCTTGAGCTAACACATCACAGAAGCAGCCGTCCTGTAGTGTTGTTGTCTTAGGAAGATGAACAGGATGCAGTGGAGGAGGATGTGGGAGTCCAGACCCTTCCCTGGAACCCACTCCACTCCCAAGTGCAGGCTCATCTCCTGGCTGTGCCAGATACTTCCTTTTAGAATGGGTGGACGGCATCAAATGGCTAAGGCTGTTGGAGAAGGGTTTCTGAGCTGTATTCTGCACAGAGATGCAATACTCAAAGTTCTGTTAGCCCATCTCTGCCTCAGTTTACCACAGTGATTTTGTCTGGTTGTTGGAGGGTTTCTTAATCACTTGGGAAAGGTCTCAGATATGACCAAGGATGACACTGGGACACAAGTGCAGGTCAGAGTCAGCTGCACCACACATCCCTGAGCAGCTGCGTGTCATGGACCTGAACTGTAGCCTGATGCCGTGACCGTTGGTGGGGACATGATCAGCCAGGTCCCCAGCATCTGAGCCATCCGGCTGGAGCCCAGGTCACCCCATCCTGTTGGTATATTTTTATATCCTGAGGCTTGGGAGACAACTCCCTTCCGAGGTGATCCATCCAAGCAAGGCTTAACACCAGGACGTCTGACAAAGCCCTGGGTTCCATCTACATAAGCCAGGCACAGTGATGCACACATCTGTAGGTTCCATCTACATAAGCCAGGCACAGCGATGCACACATCTGTAGGTTCCATCTACATAAGCCAGGCACAGCGATGCACACATCTGGAGGTCAGCTTTCAGGAGATGGAGGCAAAAGATCAGTTTAAAGTCACCTTCAGCTACAAAGGAGGTCTAAGGCCAGCCTGGGCTACAAGAAATCCTGTCTCAAAAAAAAGCTCAGACAGGGTTGCTAGCATTCCCTTTGTATTTCAACACCTTTCCTGGGAGGCCTGGAGAGGCTCACGTGATTCTCTGAGGGTTATAGAGAGGTCAAAGTCAATTGTGGTACCTCACTGGGTACTGTGGCAGCACACTCAGGTCCTGAGCCAAGTCTGTGTGCTCCTCAGCTCTTAGGGAGATGCACAGAGACTCATGAATATGGCCAAGGTGCTGGAGAGATGCTCAGGCTGTTCTTCCAGAGAGCTGGACTAGCTTTCCATCACACACATGGCAGTGACAACTGTAACTCCAAGTGCAGGGGTTCCAATGTCATTTTCTGTCCCCCAAAGGCACTGTGTGCACACGGTGCTGAGACTTACACGCAGGCAAAACACCCAGACACATAAAATAAAAATAAATAAAATACATATTTTTTGGGCTGGTGAGATGGCTCAGCGGGTAAGAGCACCCAACTGCTCTTCCAAAGGTGATGAGTTCAAATCCCAGCAACCATATGGTGGCTCACAACCATCTGTAACGAGATCTGGCTCCCTCTTCTGGAGTGTCTGAGGACAGCTACAGTGTACTTACATATAATAAAATAAAACAAATCTTAAAAAAAATACATAATTTTTTTTTAAAGTATTGTGAGTTCAGAAGTAAAGGCACATCCACAGCGGAGCCCCTGCTGAGGACTTCCTAGAGAAGAGGAGAAAGATTACCAAGAACACACAAAGCATTGACAGATGACTGAAGAATTCTGGGATATGTGAACGGCTGGACCCGTTAAAGTTTGAGAAGTGGATTTACAGTCTCATGTATCTTCTGAGTTAAATAAGGTTGTCTAGGACTGGCGAGATGGCTCAGCAGGTAAGAGCACTGACTGTTCTTCCTAGGGTCCTGAGTTCAAATCCCAGGAACCAAATGGTGGCTCATAACCACCCATAATGAGATCTGGCACATCCGAAGACAGCTACAGTGTACCTAGATTTAATAATAAATTTTTGGACCTGAGCAAGCAGGGCCAACTGGAGCAAGCAGGGTTGACTGGAGCGAGCAGAGGTCTTAATACAATTCCCAACAACCACATGAAGGCTCACAATCATCTGTACAGCTACAGTGTACTCACATACATAAAAATAAATAAATAAATCTTTGTTTAAAAAAAGATACGGTTGTTTAACAACAATCACTTTAGATATCTCCTTACTCTTTCTCATTTGTATGTAGTACACTTTACCATAATTGTCAAAAATTAAACTCCTTCAAAACTTACCCTAGCTGTATTTATGGGGTGGTTTGGTTTGGAGTTTTCAAAGAAGTATCTTACCCTATTAACCCAGGCTGGCTTAAATCTCATTATGGATCCCAAGGTGGCCTTGAACTCAAAGTAATTCTCCTGCTTCAGCTCCCCAAACACAAAAAAGTCCCTATTTGTACTTATAAGGGTTTGCTTATGTGTGTGTATGTGTGAGTGTGTGTATGTGTATGTATATGTGTGCATGTGGGGGCTGTATATGTGTGTACGTGTGAGTGTATATGTATATGTGTGTATGTAAGAGGGGTGTATGTGTTTATGTGTGTATGTGTATGTATATGTGTGCCTGTGGGGGTGTATATGTGTGTATGTGTGAGTGTGTATGTATGTGTGTGTATGTGTATATGTGTGTGTATGTATAAGTGTATGTATGAGATGTATGTATTTATATATGTATGTGTGTATGTGGGGGGATTGTGTATGTGTATATGTGTGTGCATGTGTGAATGTATATTTGTATGTGGGTGAGTATAAGTATGTATTGTGTGTATGTGTGAGTGTGTGTGGGGGGGTGTATATGTGTAAATGTGTGTATGTATGGGGGTGGGTGTATATATAAGTATATATTTGTATGTGGGTAGTGTATATGTGTGTTTTGTGTTATGTGTGAGTATGTTATGTGTGTATATGTGAGTATATATGTATGTATATATGGGTGTGTATATATGCATTTGTAATTTTTTACATTTATTTGGCTGTAGAATTGGGCCTGTGTGCTATACAACTAATGTGGAGAGGAAGTAACTTTGCCAGGAATTGAACTCAGGCCATCAGATTTATAGAGTGACATTTTTAAAAAATTCTAGAATTTTGGTTTCATAAAAAAAAAAAAAAAAAAAAAAAAAAAAAAAAAAAAAAAAAAAAAAAAAAAAAAAAAAAAAAAAAAAAAAAAAAAAAAAAAAAAAAAAAAAAAAAAAAAAAAAAAAAAAAAAAAAAAAAACCAGCAGGTGTGGTGGCACATGCCTTTAATCCCAGCACTTGGGAGGCAGAGGCAGGCGGATTTCTAAGTTTGAGGCCAGCCTGGTCTACAAAGTGAGTTCCAGGACAGCCAGGGCTATACAGAGAAACCCTGTCTCGAAAAACAAACAAACAAACAAACAAAAAACAAACAAAAATACACCAAAACCAGAAATATTATAAGAATGTGCTTTCGTTTTTAATCCCAGGTGTAGGAAGTGCAGTGGCTTCCAACTGTGACCTGCCTCATGCACTAGAAGAAGATGGCTTTGCCAACTGCAGAAAGTCTACAATTCTGTGGTGTTTGGGATTCTGGGAGCTTTTCAGAGGGTATAGAAATGTGAGGGCCCCTGAGAGGTGTGGTCAGAGGTTGTTGGTAATCTAGGGGGGTGGTTGAGGTTTGTTAGTAGCTGCGGTCAAGGAAAAAAAAAAAAAACAAAAGGAAGGGAATCAGATTCAGGGGTTTTCCTAATTCCTCTCCCCTCTATCCTTGTTTCCTATCTAATGTTAGGGGGTGAGATGGGGGCACAGATAAAGGGTGGAAAAGGAAGGACCCACAATGTAGCACAGACCAGCTACAGACTTGAAGACTTGAACAGCAACTGACTTTGCCTACTAAGCCATTTCACAAACCCCTTCTATCTTCATATAGGATCCTTTAAAGTTGTTAATGTTTAAATGCATATTATAGTAGTAGTATCGTACGAAACTAACAGGAAAAAAAACATGGGTTTTTGTTTGGTTTGGTTTTGGGTTGTTGCTGTTGCTTTTGTTTTGTTTTGTTTTGTTTTGTTTTGTTTTGTTTTGTTTTGTTTTAACACAGGGTTTCTCTCTGTGTAGCCCTGCCTGTCCTGGAACTCATTCTGTAAACCAGGCTCAGAGATTCCCCTGCCTGACTCCCAAGCACTGGAATTAAACTCCCAGCCCTAGAAAGAGAAGGGACACAGTGGGGAAAGCTGGGACTGATCGTCTGCTATTCACACACTCAGTGCAGGTCTCGAACCCACAAAAGTCCATCTGCTTATGATTCCACAAGTTAGACCTAAGAGAGTGAGCTGCCACACTCAGATATCATTTCCAAAATTCAAATAAAGCAGAAGACAGACTAAAACTTAGGGGCCTGCCGCAAAATCCATCCTGAGGGGTGTTGTTTCCTGATAGGGTGTTGTTTTCCTCTTAACATTTTAAAAGAAAACATGAATTAACAAATACAAGGGTGTTTTTTTTTCCTTTTTGCTAATATAAAAATATTTTATTTGTTTTTTGTTTTTGCTTTTTTCAAGACAGGGTTTCTCTGTATAGCCCTGGCTGTCCTGGAACTCACTTTGTAGACCAGGCTGGCCTCAAACTCAGAAATCCACCTGCCTCTGCCTCCCTAGTGCTGGAATTAAAGGTGTGTGCCACCACACCTGGCTATAAAAATATTTTAATACAATTTGTTTTGCTTACATAAAATAATTTTTAAACAAATAAAAGGGACAGGGTTTCTCAGAAGTAGCCACAAGGAGGCAGAAGTTAACTAAAAAATCCTGCATCAGGCAGCAACCAACCCCGGTGACCTTTCCTTACAGGAGTTGCTGGGAGATTGTAGTGACAATTTTGGGATTGGTTTTCTTTAAAAAACACAGAAATACTGTAAGAATAGGCTTTTGTTTTAATTCCAGATGTGGAGTATGGGGCGACTTCAGATTGTCCACAGCAGCTGACTGTGATTTGCCTCATGCTCTAGAAGGGGTGTGATTTCATCAGATGCAGTTTTCAAGATTGCATGACATTTGGAATTCTGGGGACTTTTCAGACTGTATATAAATGCTAGGGCCCGAGAGGCAGGGCAGGTTGTTGGTTTGTTGATGTTGGTTGGGGTTTCTTAAGTAGTTGTGTACAAAGAAGAAACAAGAAGAAATTAGGTATCCTGACGTGGAAGATCAAATTTGCCCCAAGGAACTCGATGCCCCTAATCACCAGGAAGTGTCTAATTATGATGTTACCTTTTCTGACCGCTGACTTGTTTCAGAGATCTCTCTCCTTTCCTCTCTATCCTTTTTGTCTCTCTTCTCCAGTGTTAGGGGGTTGAGATGCTGAGAAAAAAAAAAGGGGGGTGGAGAAAGATGGAAAAAAGAAGCCACAAAGTAACAGATCAGCTACAGGAGATCCTGACTTTTCCTGAGTCCTCTCTCCATGTGCTGGCACCTGGCCTCCAGATCGTTGTGTGCAGATCCCGGACACTCTCAGCACAGACAGAGCCTCAGCATCAATGGCTCACCTTCCTTGGGAGCAGGATGAGGCCGAAGGTAAACAGTTGGTAATGAAGGCTCAGAGAAGTAGAGAGGCTTCAGACACGGACTCTAGTACCACAAACAAAGGAGACAACTGGGAGAGAGAGGCCTGCCTCTTCCTCTAGAACAGAGCAAGGTGGGCCCATCTGTAAACCAGGAAAGAAAAGCTAACCAACTTCTTCACCAGAGGCCAGGTAGCAGGCACTTTGCTCACAAAACTCCCTCCTAGTCTTAAGTCACATGTTGATCTTTGCAAGAAAGTGAGCAATAAGCCGGGTGTGGTGGCACACACCTTTAGTCCCAGTGCTCGGGAGGCAGAGGCGGGTGGATTTCTGAGTTCAAGGCCAGCCTGGTCTAGAGTGAGTTCCAGGACAGCCAGGGCTATACAGAGAAACCCTGTCTCGAAAAAAACAAAAAACAAACAAACAAAGTGAGCAATAAAATGATAATTTTAAATTAATGTAAGTCTTACCTACAGTAAAAAAAAGTTTTCCTCTGTTTCTCTCTCTCTCTCTGTCTCTCTCTCATACACCCACACACATACACAGAGTTCTTGAATGATACCTAGACCAGCCTTAAAGTCACAATCCTGGCTGGTGAGATGGCTCAGCGGGTCAGAGCACCCGACTGCTCTTCCGAAGGTGATAAATTCAAATCCCAGCATCCACATGGTGGCTCACAAACATCCGTAACAAGATCTGGCACCCTCTTCTGGAGTGTCTGAAGACAGCTACAGTGTACTTACATATAATAAATAAAATAAATCTTTAAAAAAAAAAAGTCACAATCCTGCTTCAGCATCTTGAACTGAGATTCCAGGCACAAGTCACCATGCCTGACTTAACATATCCTTAAACACAATAAAAACAAGCTAAGGACACAGAAAAGTGCATGTGTTAAAGTATGAAAACTGGGCAGGAAATTTGAGGTGTTTTTTTTTTTTTAAACAAACGTGTTAATTTGGAGGGAAATGCGTGTGGTCGCACACTTCCTTCCAACGAGGCTGGAGATCAGTGAGCAGCTGGCTTGAGGGGCTTGAGTGCCACAGTAACAGAGGAATCCCCCAGGGCTCTTGAAGGCTTGTCTGAGCTGTCAGGGGCTTCACCAACATGAAGGAGCAGGTCCCCGTTCCAGGAAAGAGGTCATATGCAAAGAAATGATGCCCAAATTAAATAGAGAGGTCAAACACCAGCTTGGCAACTGGAACAAAGAGAACTTGACATCAAAACTCTTTGGCCTTCTTTCCTAAAGTAAATTTGGAGCTAACCAGCTTTCAAGATTTTTCCGGTTTTTTTTTTTCCACAGTGATGAGACAAAGGAACACACTTAAGATAAAAACCAGATGTGTTTGCTGGTCTCTTGTCCTTCTGTTTCTTAATTACAGCTGTGATTCAGCATCCCAGGAGCTGGGGGTTGGGGGGGGGGGGAGTCGGTGTGTGTGTGCGCTGGTGAATCTTGCTCCCTGTGGCTTGATGTTGGTATTTGAGGCTCAAATATGAGCCCAGCTGGATCCTTCCCCAGTCTAATGCAGCTCACTATGCCCTTCCCCAGTCTAATGCAGCTCACCATGCCCTTCCCCAGTCTAATGCAGCTCACTATGCCCTTCCCCAGTCTAATGCAGTTCACTATGCCCTTCCCCAGTCTAATGCAGCTCACCATGCCCTTCCCCAGTCTAACGCAGCTCACTATGCCCTTCCCCAGTCTAATGCAGTTCACTATGCCCTTCCCCAGTCTAATGCAGTTCACTATGCCCTTCCCCAGTCTAATGCAGCTCACTATGCTGAGTATTCCTGACTTGCGGATGCTTTTGGCTAATCTCACAGTATGTTAGAAAACAATTCTATATAGATTTTTAAGAAAAATCACAGGGCCTTTAGGTTAATACTGGGCCTATCCACGTGGGTGCCGCCATCCCTTTCCTGACAGGCCAGGGCTGTTGCCTGGCAGTTGGCTTCAGGAACTCCAGAGGGAATCACTTCTGTATGTCCCCTAGGGCTGTGACATCAGGAGGAGCACAAAAATAAGCAGGACTCACCCATGTCCCTTCAGGACCTCCATCTGACTGCATGAGGATCTTGAACTCGTGTTTGTGGCCTGTTGGTTGCTGAATGATACATTTATTTTATTTTTTTTCCTCGTTCCGGTCAACCCTACTAGCTCTGGTCTGCCCGGCTCGCTCCGGCCGTCCCGGCTCTCTCCTGTCCAAGGATTCATTTATTATTATACATAAGTTTACTGTAGCTGACTTCAGACACACCAGAGGAGGGCACCAGAGGAGGGTGTCAGATCTCATTACGGGTGGTTGTAAGCCACCATGTAGTTGCTGAGATTTGAACTCATCACCTTCGGAAGAGCAGTCGGGTGCTCTTACCCGCTGAGCCATCTCATCAGCCCCCTGAATGATACATTTAAAACTACATAGTGACCAGCAAATACAGAGAAGAGATCAAAGGGTTTTTGTGCCCCAGGAGGCTAGTCAGGCTTAGTCGAGACCCCAAGCAAAGAGGCAGCATTTGTGAACAGGAAAGGCAGGACAGAATTAGAAATAAATTTATGTCCCCATGAACACATTCATTTCCTGTTCTTCTTTACTCAAAAAAGTTAACTGCAGGGTGATTAAAAGCACCATCAGACATCTCTGAATCACTTGTACCTTCAGGTTTGGGGTTTGTTTTTTTAGGGGGGAGGGGAAGGTTGTGTTTGTTGTTGTTTTAGACAAGGTCTCACTATAGAAGTTCTAACCTAGAACTAGCTATGTAGATCCAGATCTTCCTGCTCTGGCTCCCACATGCTGGGATTAAAAGTGTGAATTGCCACACACAGCTATCTCCAGGTCTTTATACACAGTTTTTCCCTTTCATGACTAGCTGCAGGGCTGTGGGGCTGTGGGGTAGGGATGATGGGGGATGGGGAGGAGGCCGTAGCAGTGGAACTGGTTCTATTAGTAAAGTGCTTGCTGTGCAGGCATGTCGACCTGAGTTTGTCCCCCAAGAACCACATAACACAAAACAACAACAACAGAATGACAGTCCTGTTGGCCACGCTTGCAATCCCACTGTGCAAACAGATGGTGGATCTGTCTTCTAGGTATCCCAGCCTACCTCAACAGCCCCGGCCAGGAAAGGATCTTAGCTCAAAAGGGGTGGGGGGGTGGGGCTAAACCAGAGGTAGTGCTGCAGTCTTTAATCTTTGCAACCAAGGATTTCTGTGAGCTCCACGCAATCTTGGCCTACATAGTGAGTTCTGGGACAGCCAGGGCTATAAACAAAACAAGAAACAAAGGTTCCAGGAACCACCTCTGGCTGACTCATTTGTATCTACACATATGAACACATATGCATAAACACACACATGCTCACACATACTAAATGGACAGGGTCTGGGTGTGGTGGTCCATGCCTGTACTCCCAGCATTCAAAAGGCTGAGGCAGAGGGATTGTGAGTGATTCTGACTTTTAAAAAAATCACACACACATACACACACATACATACATATACACTCACATACATACATACATACATACATACATACATACATACATCTACATACACACATATACATATACACAGACACATATACACACATACACACAAACACACATACACAAACACACATACATACACACAGATCCAGGCCTCTAGATATTTCTGTAGTATGAAAACTGCAAAGCATCAGACTTCTGTGTCATGGAGTATTTAAGAAAGCTTTTTGTCCAGGTCACTATCTCCTCAGGATTCTCCCTAGAATTCCAAATTTACCAAATCTGTGAAAGTTAAACTTGGTCGTGTTAACTGGTGACTAGTGACCATCTTATAACCATCTTTGGGGGTCAATGTTCTATAGTCTCTTCCTGCGGAATTGCCAAACTTTATGGAACACAGACAAGACTTTATCTAGAGTCTACAAGGCTAGGCTCTTACTCGCCCGCACCACAACTCTCTAGCCCATTCTTCTGGTCTTGTTGTTTAAAATCCTTCATTCTCAGAAGTCACAGTCAGGACTGGCTCATTTGAGCAAGCACTCAGGCATACCCCTCACAGAACTTCATCTCCACGTAGCCACACCACAGAGATTATACAGGATCCTGTCCTCCGGGATCTGTCTGAAACAACCTCCAGGCTATGTTCCTGGAAGCCTGGTCAGTAGACTCTCTGGTGTGGAACATAGGCTTGCATCACAGCTGGGGACCAGGTGCTAAAATCATGAAGGATAAAGCCCTTGCTCCCTGACGGTGGCATTTGGGAACCCAGCTGTCCTTCCCCAGCAGCTTCTAGTGACCTTTAGTTTTGATTAAAATAAATCTGAATGGCTTTAACTAGTGCCAAACCTTGAGTGGTCCATTTTGTCTGGATTCTTCATAAGGAATGCAACTGACAGAAGAAGGCAGCAGGGATTCCAGCCTTGTGAATCTGAGATCTGAGGGAAGCTGGGATGGGACTGGCTGCAATCCGTGAAAAGACGGGCTCTGAGGGCAACAGCTTCCTGCAAACCTTACCCGGTCAGCACACTCTCTCTCCCTTATGCATAGTGGATGGTATGATAAAAATCAATACTGCCTAATCTAAAACAGTTCTTCCTGGACAGCTACAGCAGAATGTCTGTTTGATGGGACTTAGCACCTTAAAACTGTCTGAGTGGGGAAACACCGTGACCTGAAGCCATAGGTCAGTCAGCCTTGGTGACTTGATGAGCTCCAGGCCAAACGAAAGGCCCTGTGCTGTGACTATCCGACACTAGGAAACGCTTTGCTGTCCTTTGGGCGACCAGGCTCATGATGAGGAAGTGTCCTTGTGAGCCTTGACTCTAGCCTCCACCAGCCGGCACGGCACAGGCTAGTTATTGCCCACAGGTATGTTTTCTGTGTGTCATAGATCTTCCCCACCATTCCTGCCCATGCCTGGCTCCTCCATATCCTGTAATCTGAACAGTGTTTGTGTCTATTTGGGATGCATGCTGACCATCATAGTTCTGAGACCCAGGCTAGCTCAAGTTGAAGTGTGTGTACAGAGAGGAAGCTGGGGCTCAAAGAAAGAAAGACACCCATCCTTCAGTGTCTGCCTCTTGCAAATACAAGAGATCTGAGGGAAGCTGGCAGCGTGGTGGGGTTGGGCACATGCAGTATACTAGCCTCAGGCTGACCTCTATGCCAGCTTTGTAGGGATGATTCTTTAGTGTGTATCTTAGGGTCACTGTTGCTGTAATGAAGCAACATGACCCAAAGCAGCTCGGAGAGGAAAGGGTTTATTTTTATTTCATATAACAACAGTTACATCATCAAACATACTGAAGGCAGGAACTCACACAAGGTAGAAACTCGGAGGCAGGAGCTGATGCAGAGGCCGTGGGGGAATGCAGCACACCACCAGATTTTTAGTGTGTCTCTCTATGGAGTCCTGACAAATGCAGCTCAATTACACAGTGTAAAGCGAACTAATACATGTGTGTCATTAGTGAAGAATCCTCCATCACGTGTCCTTTCACATGCTTGCTTTAACAGAACATCCTCTCTCCTGTGTCTGCTTCAGTGAAACGTTCCTTCATGAGTCTGCCTTAGTCTTTCACCTATGTCTACTTCAAGAAAACTCTTTTACATGTTTGACCCAGCAAAACAACATCTAACACGGGCTGACTTTGCAAAGAACCCTTTAGTTTCTACTTCACCCCTGTCTGTTAGACAAGCAAACAAAACAAAGATAATGTGGTGGGAATAAGTGAGGTAAAGTGGAGAGATCTCATTGGGGAGTAAACACTCGTGTTCAGCCTAACGTGACAAGAGACATGGACCGTGGTGTATAATGTCCTTGTTGCCTCAGCTGAGCTCACCTAGACAGATAGACACCTGTTGGTATCCTCTCCTTAACTCCAAGATTCATAGTGAAGCCCTCTCTCCATCCCCATCTCTAGTCAACTTAAAGGAGGCAGCTTTTATACAACTGAGCGAAGTTTACAACGTGAGAAAAGTCCACGGATGCTTATGAGCCTAGCAGGTCCGACAAGCACACAGCACCTGCTCTCTTAGCAGTCTGCTGCTCAGTTGTGAACGTTCAAACTGGATCTTCTTTTATGTTTTATTTCTTTGGTGGGTTTTTTTGTTTGGTTTTGTTTGTTTGTCGAGACAGGGTTTCTCTGTATATCCCTGGCTGTCCTGGAACTCACTCTGTAGACCAGGCTGGCCTCGAAATCTGCCTGTCTCTGCCTCCCGAGTGCTGGGATTAAAGGTGTGTGTCACTAGGCCCAGCAAGATTTCTCCTTTTAATATTTATTTATTTATTTATTTTTGGTTTTTCAAGACAGGGTTTCTCTGTATAGCTCTGGCTGTTCTGGCACTCTCTTTGTAGACCAGGCTGGCCTCGAACTCAGAAATCTGCCTGCCTCTGCCTCCTGAGTGCTGGGATTAAAGGCATGCACCACACACCCAGCCTTTTTAAATTGTACAGCATTTGGTGGCGTCTCCTCCTAGATGCAGGAACATGAGTATCTGAAAGTAAATGCACGCCCATAGATAATTACAATCACAATGCCAAGACACCCAACGCAAGATGAACTTCTTGCTGGGGATCTTTTTTCATGTCTCCTGTCAAAGTTTTCAAGCTAGAGAGCTTTAAGCTATTAATTTTATATTAAGAGAGAACTCCACAAAATGCTTGTACGTGCCGTTCCATTTTACAGGCATCTGGTACAGCCTGTCTCTGAATAGCAGAAGGAGCTGTTGGGTAGACCATGTGTGGAACACAAGGCTGAAGCACTGTTCTCCACTGTTGGCCCATGCCAGGAGGGTTCTGTGCTTCAGTTCTAATGACCCCCGTGGTGACGCTGTCACCTGACACTGTGCGATGAAGATTAAGTAATTCACATCTGTTAATGTAATACTCCCCTAGTCAGGATGGGGCTGGGTGCTGGCAAACGGGCCTCTAGTCCGAGACACACGCTCTGCTCCCCATGTTGGAAAGTAATCACAGGGAGCCTTTCTCCTCCAGAGCACGTACGGACGCTTCGGAGCACGTGGGAGACTTCCCATTAGTGCTGATAGGGTTGAGGAACTGGGGAGTCGTGCCCAGCACCTCACAGCAACAGCAGGGAGAAGCTGCAGGGCGGTACCCACAGCTCTGGGAAGAGACACTTACTTGTAAACACTTATCTGGGGAACAATGACTTTAAAAGAGGGAATTCAGCTCCTAAATGTTCAGAAGAAATCCAATTTTTCAGTTAGGTAACAAAAACATTCCTGTCACCTGGCTATTTGGCCTTCAGTGACTTACGTCAAGAAAATAAGGTCAGATGCAGTTATGAGAATGTCTGTGTGGGTGTTGTTTACAATAATACAGATTCTTTTATTAATTATTTTTGTTTGTTCTAGACAAAGTCTCATTCTTTAGCCTGGCTGGCATCAGATCCATAGTAATCCTCCTAAGCGCAGGGATTAAAGGCACGAGCCACAATACCCAGCTAACAAACAATGTTGTATAACCCTTAAACACACTATAACAGATCCTGCTGCTTCACAGCGCCTGGGGTATTAAACATCAGCTGTATAAGCACCCTGATTACCACATAAATTAATCTGTGAATCTGTTCTGATGGAATCGTCCATGAAAAAAATGCATTATTACAAAATCCTAATCCTTAATTAGCAATAACTATTTCTGTGTACAATTGTGCATGTGCATACATATTTTACATGTATCTAGGATATGTAAATACAGACAGTATATATATGTGTCAGGGTGAAGGAGGATGATCTAATCAGAAAACTGCTGGAAAGAGGGCAGACTTCTGGGATAATGGAGTATTAGAGCAGTCTCCAGAGACAACGTAAATGAGAAAAATCAGGTTAACAACTGTGCATTCTGAAGACTCAAAACAGGCTCTGTCATCATGATAACTTGTCTCATTAAGGTGTATGTATATCTGCATATTTATATCATGTATGTTAAGTGTGTGTGTGCATATCTATGTATGTCTACTAATGTGTAAATGTGTCTGTAAGTTTGTGTGTTTGTGTGTATACATGTGTATACAAATGTGTAAATGTGTGCCTGCATTTATGTATTTGTGTGAGTGTGTGTGTGTGTGTGTGTGTGTGTGTTTCAAAATCTCAATATCCTCCCTAACTTTCTCACCCATGATGCTGACTTTCTTACACAGGTCTTGAGGTGACATCCTGCTTTCGTCTGTTTGTATCCTCTTTGAAGTCACTGACCTTTATTCAAGTTGGCTATTGATTTCTTTGGCATTTCAACTGGGAACCAAGGACTGTGCTCAACAGTATGCAGACAGTGTGAGGGTCCTGTGCTCCTCAGGGTGCAGATGGTCAGTAGGAGGTCGGAGAAGCTGTTTCTGCATGTGGCCACCCCAACATGAAGATGGGAAACAGAAAGGTATGACCTGAAGTATTCACTGAGAACCCATTCTCTCACATCTACGTGGCCTTCTTGAACATCAGATCTTGGCCCACTTGATACAGGGACACTAAAGTCCTGAAATCTGCATCTTCCTGGTTATGCCTAAGACCGGTTGTATTTCTAGTCTGACAGGGAGCCTGCTGTCATGTTCACTTAGGAAAACAGAGAGCACTTTGGGTAGCCCGCTCAGGAAAGGACTTAACACAGGTGCTTCCAAACAGTGGAAGGGCTGGAGGAAAGGAAAGCTGGGATCACAGCCAGCAAGGGCAGGAAGTCGGGGGGTTGCAGAAATTGCAGGAAGCCCAGGTCATAACCTCTGCTGCCTGCAGCCTGAGCAGGTGAGCGGCAGAACAGAGGCTCCTGCGAACCCTCACGTATGCCATCTGCTCATGCCAGCCCTTGCTGGCCGTCTGGGGTCCCTCTGTCCCAATGCAGGTGAAACACTGAAGGCAAGCGAGTTGCACAGCTGTGTCCCCAAGACTCCAGCCTCTTAGCAGGAACTGCAAGGGGCTAAAACCAACCAACAGACACCACCGCACAGTCTACCAATTTGATCTTTTGTGCTCACACACTTGGTGCACAGTGGAGCTTCTAAATATACTGTGTTTACACATGAGGTTTGCACCTGTCCTTGATGCCATGGGTGAGAAAGGGGGACAAGAAGGAGAACTCTACCTGATAGGTCCATTGCTATGGTGCCCACTCCTTCAAGGCAACAGTTTGCCTTTGACATCCAACAATTTGAAGTCTAAATGAGAACACCATACCCTATAATGACAGAGTTAAAAGGAGGAACACACACACACACACATACACACACACACACACACACACACCTAATTTATAAAATATATACATTACAAAGAGAGGGGGAAATGTGCTATTCCTAAAGCCCTTGTTCCCTGAGCAGCTTTTAAGGTAATTATTAGAGCTCACAGTGCATCCCTCACCTGCCCCATAACCACAGCCCCAATTCGTTGGTTCTAAGTGGGGTAGCCCAGCTCTTCCATCCTGATGGACCCCACACCATGAGGATTCTGCCATTTGAAGTGGCTGTTCTTTGGTCATACACACATGGACATACTAATAGATGTCCCAGAAAAACGCTTTGTGTGTGCACATCCAAGTGTGATTGTATATGTGTTATGTGTTTTATGTTAACATGTGTTAACATGCCTGTGTTAAGCAGACAAGGCAGGCAGAGAATGGAAGAAGTTCTTGGACTCCTGTGTTTCATGTTCCAGGGCGTTGTTCTGTCATGGTTTTGGTTTCTTGGTTTTCTGAACTTAGGGCCTTGCACATGCTAAGCAATAGCTCTACCTGGGCTATTTCCTCTGTCTCACAATACTTAATCTCCATTTGTGCTCTTAACTGCTGCACCAGCTCAACAGCTCTCCACTGCTCCTGCCATCATGCTTTTTAAAGCAACACATACAATAGAAAGGATGCAACTTTGTTTTACAAGATTACTGAGAAAAGTTACAAATTAAGACTTCTTCCAGAAAACAAAAACAAAAGCCTTTAACCTGAATGCTGAGATGGCCGAGTTGGCCCTCAGTTGACCCACGTTTTGAGATTGTTGTGTCAGGGGCAGTGTCATGTCAGGGGCAGTGTTGTGCCAGGGCAGTGTCGTGTCGGGGCAGTGTTGTGTCAGGGCAGTGTTGCTGTTGTGTACAGCTTGCTTATAAACCCAGGGGACGCCAATAGTAGGTGGTTATTTTATGGGATCCTGTACAATATGTCCCTGACCATCATGATGGTAAATTATGAACTACAAAAAACATTTCTACTGAAACATAGATTCTGTATATCCAGGGAATAACGTTTCTAATCTCCAAATTAAAAAGTGATCCTGTTAATGGAGCAAAGGACACAATGGGCGACATTTGCTCAGTGGGATTTACGTCTTAAAAAATATAAGACTCGACATGGTAGTGCAAAACCCCAGAGGCTGGAAGGCTGTGAGTTTGTGGCCAGCCTGGACTGCATAGGCCACTACATGCATAAGTGTGTACATATGCACCTGCATGTGCGCATGCAAACATATACACATGTACACACGCACACACGCAAGCATCACTTATAGCATTTTTCTTTTGAGCTGTTCTATAATTATTGGACTGAACTTATAAAATGCTATTCTCTGTTTGCAGCAAAATAAAGATTAGGTCTATTGTATCTGCTCTCAGAGATCAACCAGATTCTCTCTTGAGTCCTGTTTGCATGGGATATCCATTTTCCACCCTTTCACTTCAATCCACTTGTCTTCCACTCTAACGTGAGTCTCTTTAGACAGAAAGGAGCGTGAAGCCATTCTGCCAATCTCTCACTTAAGAATCAATCTCCTTTGAGGGTGACCAAGACTCTCAGGTTCTCTGTGAAAACCATGCATTTAAGAGGCACAAGAAATCACAACTGAAAAGAAATAATCCACTTTCATTTCAAAATTCAGTCACCAACTTGCCGTGAGAGCCTGACTTGCTTTCTCCTATTTTTTTTTTAATTACATTTCTATTTATTTAGTTTGTAGTGGGGAGGGGACTTGCCATAGTGCCCTGTGACCAGTTTTTCTCTTCCTACCATGTGGGTTTCAGGGATCAGATGCTGGTTATGAGGTTTCACTCTGCCAGCCCTTGAACCAGTTCCTTTTTGTGATAAACAGAAAGCCCACCAAAACAGATGGTGCTGTCACACACAATTTAAATTGAGCCCCCAGTCGCCCACTACAAAGAACACAGCAGGGGCAGAGGTGCTCGGTCGCCTACAGGGGGCGCTGCTGATTATGCCACAGGTCATTTCTCTGTTCCTCTGACAGCCTGGCTTTCTATTGTTTCCCTGTTACCCCTGGACGGCGATATAATCTAGTCTGAGTCTGAGTGCTGTGAAGGATGTCTTTCTTGTGAGCATATGGAGCTCATTTTTAACCTGGGAGAACACAGAAAGTCCACTTCTGAAGTACCCCTACCATGTCTGAAAGCCCAGGCAACCCCAGGGGAGGCACTGAGGGAGGATGAAGACCACAGAGGCAGAGGGAAGTCCCTGACTACATTTCAGGTTGAGTCATACCACTTGGATGTCTCTCATCTCAGGGTTTAAGTGGGGAAAATAAAGACCTCCTGAGCCTATCTTAAATTTTCCATTTTACTCAAAAATCACATTACTGATTTACTGTATATTTTAATAATTAATATTTTACATACCATCAAAACACTAGACTCTGGGAGCCACGAGATGGCCTAGCTGGATGAAAAAGGCCCTTATCACCCAACCTGACACCCAACTGTGTGTCTGTCACCCACACAGTGGAAGGAAAAGACCAATCTGCACACGCTGTCTCTGACCTCTACACACTGCTGTCTCTGACCTCTACACACGCTGTCTCTGACCTCTACACACTGCTGTGCACAATATAACACAATGTAAGTTAAAATTTTAACCAGAGCTTCTGTATTTTAATATTTTATTTAAAGTTTGCTTTAAATTTCTGTAAAACATTCTTCAATCCATTATTTTAACATTACAAATTCCACTTGAAGTAGCTAAAAAAAAAAAACAAAAAAACAAGCAGACAGACGGAGCAGGTCCCAGGACTGACTACAGCTCAGCAGTCTATCTTACTACAGGGAGGCCGAGCCTCATCATCACCAGGACAGTAAATCTAACTTACCAGGCAGGCGCACACTTTAAGGACAGTAGATCTAACTTACCAGGCAGGCGCACACTTTATTTTACTTTTGGTGACACTTTTTGGAAAATTACACTTTCAAAGAACCAGACTTACAAATAGATATTCTTTCCAAAAATAAAGCCCAGTATTGAAGTTGTGAAAAGTTACAGAATTCACTGAAAGCATGTGGCAGTGTCAGCCGCGGGCCACACTCAAGCCACAGATGACTGACTGGGGAGGTGAACCCACACCCAATGCTCCCTCCTGTGTTGGCAATTGTCTTATTGCTGAATTACACACAATTCTTTTTCTTTGGCAACATCACTAGCTAACACCAAGGGGCAAGCGTAAAGGTGAGGGTTGTCAGCACTGTGAGCACGGTGGCTGCTCCTCTGTGGGTCCCAGGACGGCTGGGGTAGGAAAGTGCACCACACCTAACACATGACCAAGGGCCTGGCTGCTTACAACCTACAGAAAAGTGTGGAGTCAGTCACTCAGCGTCACTCAGCGTCACCAGTGAGGGGCAGTGTCAGCTCCTTCCCACATGGGTGAGAAAGGAAAAATGACATGGAAAAGTGAACATCTAGATACCCATCAATTCTTCAGGAAAGCTGCTTCATATGAATTCAAAATGACCTAAACTTGACCAGAATTTTAAGTATTCACTCATTATACCACCACCAAAACTTGCACTTAAAAAACACTGATAACTTACATATTTAAATTGCTGTTTCCGGTACTAAGCCCACTTTAAAGGCTCGTCATGATACTGCTGAGGAACTTAAACAGGACGCTCACTCCAGAAGTCTCACCACACTTTTTCCTCCATATACAGAATCACCCACTTAAGAGACTTCCTTCCACCCAAAATGTCACTCCAAGTTCAAAGTGAACTAAAGCAGGTGTGGCAGAAAGTTCAATCGGAAGCATGTTCACACAACAATAGAGCCAGCACATATACAAACACTGTATGCAAATGGACGTGAGCGTAAGACACGTCCCTCTGGACAAATTTATATACAGCTGTTTACAACTTCAAACTACTACAACTGGGAATGTCTACAGAAGCCACAATAAACTCAGATACACACTCAGAACAGTCTCACCAAATGGTCGGCCAGGAGCTCCTTAGAGAGCAGAGTGGGGTTGCTTAAGAAATGCTCTCTTCCTGATCAATCATCTCTGTTTTAACTGAAAACACGTCTGCCAGCATGTGCTTAGGAATCTCAGAACCTCGGACTTTAAGGGCATAGCAAGCATTCTCCACTTTGGCCAGGCTCTGTTTCAAGGTGTACAGCTTCTTAGAGACCTCATAGGGCCCAGTGTTGCCAATGAAGGAGAACCCATCGTAAACCTGGCGTAAAAACTGGCTCACTTCAAAGGGGGTATCAATGTCCCCATTCCCCACACTGTTAATACACATCCGCATCAACTCTCCAGTTAAGTCGGCCACGCCCAGCAGGTAGTCAACAGGTGTGATCTTCAGTCTCCATGTAACTAGCTGCTTTTCTTGTCCATCAGCGGGAGGCTGGGAAAAGACAAACAAGAAAGCCACAAACACACACAAAAAAAACACTGTGATAAAGTGAATGTATCAGCATCACAACCATAAAGTACTAAAATCAACAGCAGGTCAGGCACACAGATCCTTTCATGAGTTAACTTCATGGCAGGGCACAAGAATCCACCATATGCTGGGTAAGAGGCCAAGCCAGGTGGCTTGGGTGTGTTAGAATAATCAAATAGCAACAATGTAAGACCAGCGGTGTCCAACTTCACCTGCCAAGCACAGCAGACTCGGGCTAAGGGATTCTTGCCCCCACCGTGTGACAATCACTATCAATCAGCAGTTACAACCCCTCCTTGTTCAGCCGCCATCTCCTTCCCTACTCTGCACTGCCCACCGTTTGCACCTACGCCCGGCTCCTGCCAGCGCCTCCATCCCTCATCCGGTCAGTGCCGTGGCCTCCATGTCTGCTCTACACCGAGGAGCAGTAACCATGGTAACCACAGCTGTCTCCAGACTGGAATCTGGTCTGCCACAGGTACCACCAGCCATCTGAGTCAGGCTGCAGTGCGTTCATGTATGTCTGTGAACCAGGTTCAT
Source organism: Mus minutoides (assembly GCA_902729485.2). Lineage (NCBI taxonomy): Eukaryota > Metazoa > Chordata > Mammalia > Rodentia > Muridae > Mus > Mus minutoides. Next base: position 213,743 of record LR756424.1, on the reverse strand, counting down.
GCCTGGAGCCTGTGGAGTCCAGAAGAAGGCATTAGAGCCCCTGGAACTGGAGTTACAGATGGCTGCGAACCTCCATGTGGGAGTTAGGAACTGAACTTTGAAAACCTAGCCTGTTCCATCTCCCCAGGCCCCTCTTCAAACACTGCAGTTCTTCCGCCTATGCCTTTCAGTGCGGCCTCTTCAAACGCTATTCCAAGTTTTGGGAACTCTCTTCTGTGCCCTACTCAATCCCCAAACTCTTCAGTTTCAGGAAACAATCCAACTTATTTTGCAGATCCAGTTATCTGCCAATCACCTTGCACTGCCTACGTGGCTGTTATCTTTATTACCAAAGCAACCTTACCCTATTACAGCCACACCCATCTTCACCTTCTATCCTCCAGTGTCAAAAGACAAATTATCTCTCTGCTTGTGTGAACTTCCAAATGACCTTGCCTCTCCTCCCTCCTCTCCCGGGACTCTGCTTCAGAAGATGCTTGCCTCTTGGCAAGGTTTTTATCTCTCTCTAACCCTCGTTTCCTCCTCTGTAAACAGGATTATGTTAGCTACCACAGAACTCTTTTTTATGGATTAATAAGACAATATTCATTAAATTCTTGGCATAACATGCAACCCGAGAACGCTCCACCGCCGTCATGTGCAGCTCTCTCCATCAGGCTCTTTCTAGCAGTGAGGCGTGAGCTGTGAGCACTGTATGCGGAATCCGGGTAGGTGAAGCTCTAAGCGCGTTCTGGGCCTGCAAAGGCGCCCAGGAAAGAACCATGCAATGTCTGGGAGCTAATGAAGCCATGTTAGAGTAGTACAGGCTGAGACTGGAGAGACAGGCAGGCCGCAGACCACACACAGAAATCTGCACTTCACTTCCAGGTTGTGGGGTCTCTGAGAATTAGTTAAGGAAGTGGCAGGTGGACTTTCATTCTTACTTGGGCTGCTGTGCACCCCCAACACAAACATTAATCCTGTTCCAGACCCTTCAGAGACACCCTCACGGCCCAATAGTCCGTGAGGAGAAACAAGGCCTGATGCATAGCAGGGGCCAAAGAGCTGCTTAAGGACAGGAAGAGGAAGCCCACAGTGCACTCCCTACCACTCTGATGCTGTGAAAGCCATCATAAAGGTGTCTGGGTTTTCTGTGAGCCAAGACCAGAAGATACATATGTATATATAGCAAACAGCAGGTTGTAGGAGATGAGAGAGGTGTGCATTTCAAATGCCAATTAAAAGGATATATTTCACAAAATAATGGTCTTTGCTATTACACAGAGGGGTAATGGTTACAAGTTGATTTTAGAGAAACAGGCATAAACAAATTTAAAGTAAAATTTGTCAAAATAAATTCTGCTTTCTGAAAATTATTAGTAAGGAAAAAACTGCTTAAAGTACAAATTTTGAGATGGACACTTGAGTGTTTAGGAGGATGACATCGTTAATGTACTCTCACAAGGAAGTTAACTCCTGCTCCTTTTATCCAAGTCCTGGTACACAAGCTAATGTGTCACCAGGTACCATCCCCTCTACTTTCCTATGGCTGAGATTGGCATAGTGCTTATTAAAATGATTTTGGCAATATTCTCACAAGCCAAGTTAAAAGGAAAATTTCTTTATCAGATTCTCAGTATTTTTCAGCACTAAGAACCTAGTGCTATAGAACCTGGTGCTATAGAACCTAGTGCTATAGAACCTGGTGCTATAGAACCTGGTGCTAAAGGGGAGTTCTTTGTGAACACAGACTCAGCTATGTGAGGTGTGAACACAGGCTCAGCTATGTGAGGTGTGAACACAGGCTCAGCTATGTGAGATGTGCATCTGGGTCACAATCTCCAATGTCCTGAGACATCGAACACTTAGCCTGCCTTCTCCCCACTGTCTGTCTGTCTCTCTCCATGAATTCGAGAGGAGCTGCTCACATGCAGCAGGACGCAGCTGGCCACTTCTCACTGTGATTCCACTATGACCAGGTAAATGGACCAAAGCCACGACTGCCGTGTCTCAGTCAGCCCCTGACAAAGCGGAGAACAAAGCGAAGGCAGACACAGACACACTAGAGGAGGGTTTCCTGTCGTGCCACGTCAAGCTTTTTGGCAAATTTAACATTTTATTTCACATTCGTGTCATCTTGACTTCTAACAGTTTCTCTGTCTGCCTATCCTGACTCCAATTCATATTTTCAAAAATTAATAAAAGGAGAAAATTGAAAAATACTATTTATCCTAATATATGTCAGAGAAGGGATCAAAAGCCCACCTAGTTGCCTGAATGTCATATTTTCAAATCAAAAAGGGGACAGAAGTACTTCTTAAAAGCCAAAATGCAACGGGGTTTCTTTCCTCGATTCAGAAGAGCTGGGCAGCTGTCAGTAAGCACACTGTGTAACACCACTTGTTACACATGTGACAGCAGCCACTTTTAACACTGAACTCAGTTAAGCAAGCACTGCTTCATTAAAAACCTTTGTAAGTCAAACTCTTCCATAAAGTCCTTTGAGGTAGACAGACACACCCAGGGTCCCTCCCTGTATGTACCCCAAGCAGCACTGGGGATGCCAAGTGCACAGACCAAATCCTAAACCCTCGGATGCAATGTGCAGACTTCCTCACTGTCTGAAGCCATGCCTCTGGCTCTATCACTGGTGGAGACACTTAGACCTAGCTTCCCTGAGGAGCCCTAGCACACCCAGTTTCAGGAAGGTGGAGTCTCCACCAATCATGCTGCTGTATAAATCATACAATAAAACAGAAACATGATTTTAAATTCTCACAGTCTTGCTCTCTTTCCCACTGTCTTCTGCTGTAAATGTCAACTGCTTGTTAATCTCTTCCATACTGATTAATGAACGAGTTTTGATGAAGTGTTGAAAAGAGACAGCCTCCACGTATTCCTGCAGTCCTGAAAAAAAGAACAAAGGCGGTTACCAGGAACAAGCACTGACCTACGAGAGGGCTGCCGTAAAACCCGGGAAGCCAACGGTCACCGAGCAGGTAAGAGTGTGGTAGATACCATGCAGACCATGCCAGCTGAGGCAAGGCACACAAGCCCTCCAGGGCCTATGCACCAAGGCTCAAGGATGTCACCAACCCCTCTCTACAGCACCCAGGATGGTGACCTGGAGCACATGTCCTAATCACCACTATGTGCCTTGGGTGTAACAAGCATAAAATAATTAAATAAGGGACTTTCATTTATAAACATTACAGAATAATTAAGAATTGGGTTTTGAGCTGGGCAGTGGTGGCACACGCCTTTAATTCCAGTACTTGGGAGGCAGACAGATGGATTTCTGAGTTCAAGGCCAGCCTGGTCTACAGAGTGAGTTCCAGGATAGCCAGGGCTACACAGAGAAAACAAAACAAAAAAACAAACAGAAAAAGAATTGGGTTTTAGTAAAGACATACAATAAATAAGACTGACGGAAAGGGGCTAACCAGAGCAGGCACAGCTTCTCAATGGCAGGCGGGCGGGGTCACAGCCACACAACACCACGAACACACCAATGTCACAACAACACATACAAATGGTTAAACAGGTCAATCTCCTGCCATGGAGCCTATGCCCAAGCACCTACACCTGCTAAGTCCCCCACGCGCTCTCTGTGTTGCACCTAGGCTTCCACTGTTGTGTTTTCTTTCAAACACCAGCTCTTTTGTTAAACAGGAAAAATCAGAAAGAGATCTCCTAGGCATGCACGGTGGCTCACGAGTGTCATTCCAACATTCTGGAGGCCAAGGCAGAAGCACTGCCCCAAATTCTTATCCAGCCTTGCCCATATATAAGTTCGGGCTAGCATGGATTACAAAACTATCTCAAGAAAAGAAAAACAAACAACAAACCTGTCACAGCTGGGCAGTGGGCACAGGCCTGTGTTCTTATCTCTTCGGAGACAGAGGCAAGAGAATCAGAGGTTCAAAGCCAGCCCCAACTATATCTTGAGTTTGAGGCCAGCCTGGGTTACATGAGACCCACTTTCCAAAAAGAAAAAACAAAAACAAGCAAAAAATTAATTAATTGATTAATTAAGGTTTGTGCTATTTTACAAAAGAGTTCAAGATCACCTGGCCCCAGATACAGAGCAGCACTCTGGTCTCATGTAGGTAAAAGGGTGTTTAAACAAGTTGTGTTTCAACTTGATAAAAAGGACATCCGTTATTTTCAGTGTATAATCCCCAAGGTGAAAATTTTCAGCCCATGCCGTATGCAGAACAATGCCTTCCCTGTGTGTCTGCCTTGGAGGAAATCCAAGAGGAATTATTTACAGATACTGCTTCCAGTAAGAGAGAACTCTGGAGGCTACCTTTATGTAATTGGTTCTTTCTCATTTCATCCGTTAGAACACACACAGGGACACCCAACTAAAGGCTTCTGATTCCTTATTTTCATTTTCACTGTACCTGAGCCACACACATTCAACCTCACTTCACACCACACCTAGTCCAAGAGTGAACACTTGAGAGAGCTCAACTTGCTTTGTAGGATTTTAATTTTCTTTGAAAATTGTTTACCATGGGTATAAGCCCCAGAGGGACAGAAGCTATGCTCACACAAAGACTTGTACACAGATATAAACAGCAGCACCCCTCACAAGAACCAAAGGTAGAAACACTCCAAGGCATATCCCCTGAAAGACAGGCAGAACATGGTTTATCTGTTCCTGATCACACATAACAAAGTATTGGTGCGTGCTACCACCCAGATAAACCCTGAAACCATCATCTACATGAAAGACATTGTACAATCCTGTTTGTGTGAGATGTGCAGATGAGAGGACACCAAAGAGACAGTGAATTCCTGGCTGCTAGAGTGTCATTCTTTTTTTAGAGACATGGTTTCCTTGTGTAGCCCTGGCTGTCCTGGAACTCACTCTATAGACCAGCCTAGCCTGGAACTCAGAAATTCGCCTGCCTCTGCCTCCCAAGTGTTGGGATTAAAGGCTTGTGCCACCACTTCCCGGCAACCAGTGTCATTCTTATCGACACAATGTTACAGAGTTCAGAATGAAATCTCAACTTTTTGAAGCAGGATTTCAGAAAAGCAAAGGAATGTCTAGAAACCAAAGAGAAACTGGACTAAAATCCCCTCATGGGGGTGGACATCCCGCCAGTGCACACCAGACATCCACCTAGAAAACAAGTCTACTTAGGTTCTTGTACAAATGCTTAAGCACAAAATGCTTAATGAGGTTCTTCTAAAGCTCACAGTCGTTACCACTGAAGTTTGTAGCATGGAACATTCTTACTAAACTGTGATTAAATAATCCCTGTGGTGGTCTGTATATGCCTGGCCCAGGGAGTGGCACTATTAGGAGGTATGGCCTTGTTGGAGTAGGTGTGTCACTGTGGGCGTAGGCTTTGAGACCCTCATCCTAGCTGCCTGGAAGTCAGTCTTCTGCTAGCTGCCTTTGGAACAAGATGTGAAACTCTCAGCTCCTCCTGCATGCTCCTGTTTGATGATAATGGACTGCACCTCTGAACCTGTAAGCCAGTCCCAGTTCAATGCTGTCCTTTATAAGAGTTGCCCTGGTCTCTTCACAGCAGTGAAACTACGACAGTCCCCAAAGTGTTCACTGCATCATCTCCCACTTAAACACAATTTTATTTTATTTTTTGTTTTGTTTTTTCGAGACAGGGTTTCTATGTATAGCTCTGGCTGTCCTGGAACTCACTCTGTAGACCAGGCTGGCCTCGAACTCAGAAATCCGCCTGCCTCTGCCTCCCAAGTGCTGGGATTAAAGGCGTGCGTCACCACTGCCCGGATCTTTAAACACAATTTTAAATTGTAGCTGTTTTACTCCCAGGTTGAGGCCGACCTCAGGGAGTATCAGTCCTATGCTGGGTTGATCTGATGCTCCAGTCAGCAGGTTAAACTGAATCTGGAAGAAAAGAGACCAAAGTTGTCAAAGAGACCAATGTTAACTTTGTCAAAATTCTCCTGAAGCCTCCATTTCCTTACTAATAAGCAGTAAAAATAATTTAGGGGACCACAAAAGCCAAAGCTGTGGCTACAAGGAAGAATGACTCTGTGTGAAGAGTCTCCAGTACTCAGCAATGGCACAGTTACTGAGGCAGGAGAATGGACACTTTGTACCCACTTCAAGGCCAGGCAAACAATGTAGACAATTATCTATTTTAGAAAACAACAACCTCGAGCTGACCACAGACACTCATCTAACTCACCATTCACATTCTTGAATAAAATATTCACAACATTACTTAGAAGCTAAGCAATTTATTTTACACATGTAAACATCTCAGAATACAGTAAGCATCAGTGATATAAACTAAAACAACACAAGAAATTCTGTTACGATGCAGGGAATTCCCCAACCTATAAACTTCTCAACAACAACAACAGAAGCCATGGAAATGCCCTAAGTGCTTATTCCGAGCAGCTAATTGTGCATGTGCTTGCCCAGCCTTTGGCCTTTGGACAATTCCCAGTCTACTCTCAGCCAAGGTGTATTGTTGAACCACGTGGCTGCTGTCTGTGCTCACAGCCCTCTGGGGAAGCCCTGCCCGCCTCCAACACTGTGCTAAAGAAGCACAGAACTCCTGCAGTTCAAAGCCAGATCTATTTTATCTTCAAGTCAAAAGAAGCCTTTCAGAGAAATAGCAAAACAAACAGTCACCAATTACAGCAGCAGCTCTTTATACCATCCTGCCATCCACACTATAAATACGTTTACTTTCCTAAGTGCAACTGGAGCAACTTTCTCAGTCTCAGAAGCAGCACCATGTGGCTGCTGCACCCTGAGCTTCTGTCCAATGCCTCACTGTGAAGCCAGGCGAGGTACTGCGCAGTAGCCATGCTATGGAAGGACCGAGAGGTCAAAGCCAACCTCGGCTGAGGGGACTCTGAGGCCAGACTGAGTTATAGACCATGAGAACTTCTCTTTAAAGTTCTTCACAGGGAGCCAGCAGACAGCTCGGTGGGTACAGCACCTGCCACCAAGCCACCAAGCCTATATCTAAGTTCAATCACTGAGGCCCACATGGTGGAAGGAGAAAACAGGTTCCCACAAGTTCTTCTCTTACCTCTGCACACGGGCCACAGCAAGCATGCAGGTGCACACACACAGCTGTTTCTTTAAGCTATCAGAACCACTTCAAGGGGTGTCCATTCAAACCGACACACTGCACCTGCCCTCCATTAGACTCACCTGTGGTGACGGCTCGATGGAACTGGTGCATGTCTTCTCCCGAGAGCTCTTGGGCTACCTGTAGTATTTTCTGTCTGACACCATCCAGCTTACTTTCTGATTCAGTCAGTATCTCCTCCATATCAGGAGCACTATAAAGAGATCAGGAACCTTGAAAACATCAGCCTTGTGATCAAAACAATAAGAAAAATTGTATTCATAACAATCAGCCTCTGGACTTGGCAGCTTCCACCTAAAACAACTCAAAAAAAAAAAAAAAAAATCAGTAGAGCATGCGAACAATGGTTTCAAGCTGCATCAAGCCCAGGGCCACCAGGCACACGGCCACCAGGCAGGACAACAATCAGGGGTGAAGACACACCCAATGTCCACCTCATGGCTCGGAAGAGTTCCCTCGTGACAAGGTAGGAAGGAAGAACCTAGGCAGAGCCAAAGTCCTGAGTTGAAAAGTTGAAAGTCTAAGGAGGTCATGAGCTAAGGTCATGACCTAAACACGCAGGGCAGCGAGCAAGAGAAAGTTGCAGAGCAGACAGTGCTTGAGAGCTCTGCACTGTACAAGGGACTTCCCCAAGTCTGCAACTGAGTACAGGTCGCTGCAGACAAGTACAAAACCTGTGGCTGGGTCCTCGAGGCCACAGAAGAATCCAGAGTGGGCAGGCAGAACAGTCCCCACAGCCTACATGCAGCCGGAAGACCTGATTCATCAGCACTCACTACAGATGTATGAACGCAAGTTCTTCAGGCACCAAGAAAATTATTCCAGATGGAAATTAGAATCCATGTGCCAAGTAGGAAACAAATGGCAACTGCGCCAGGCGTGGTGGCACACGCCTTTAATCCCAGCACTCGGGAGGCAGAGGCAGGCAGATATCTGAGTTCGAGGCCAGCCGGGTCTACAGAGTGAGTTCCAGGACAGCCAGGGCTAGACAGAGAAACCCTGTCTCGAAAAACAAAAAACAAAAAACAAACAAAAAAAAAATGGCAACTGCAAGAGCAAATATACAATCTGTTTCTTGTTTCCTGAATCACACTGTTTGGAAGTAAAACAGTGACCTGCAGATACAATATAGAGGTAACAGGAACTACCACAGTAGCACGAAAAGCTGGGCTAGTAGGGAAAGGAAGCTTCCTTACACATATAAGCTGCTCAGCTGGGGCAGAGTGACATGTGAGCAGCCCTCACTCTCTAATGCAGTGCTAGAGCTGACAGGCACATCAACACAGACCTGAACTCACCACATTACTGCATACAGAAGCATGGAAGGCAACTGTAAGTCTGGTATCAGAGTTTCAGTTAGCCCAGTACTGAGAGATGATCCAGACTGTTGAGACAAACACCACACATGATTAAGCAACCATGCATACATGCATGCACACACACACACACAACACACACACACACAACACACACACACACACACACACACACACACACACACACACACTCACAAAAGAGGGAAGCGGGGTACATCTAAGAGAATAAAAAAGTTTAGTCCAGGGCTACTGATGGCTGAGGGAGTGAGGTACATGCCGTGTAAGCCTAAATACTTGAGGTTAGATTCCTAGAACACAGAGGTCCAAGTGGAATGAGAGAATCCACTCCACAAAGTTTTCCTCTGGCTTCGACATGCAGGTAAATAATACATAAAGTAATTCTAAAAAAAGACAATAGTTGCTGGATGGTAGTGGCACATGCCTTTAGTCCTAGCACTCAGAGGCAAACAGATCTCAGAGTCCAAGGCTAGCCTGAACTACAGAGTGAGTTCCAAGACAGCCAGAATTACACAGAGAAACCCTGTCCTGGAAAAGCAAACCGTTCTTCTTTCTTTCTTGCTGGTGCCAGCTGCTTGTTGTCAAAATGGGCAAGTTCACGCCGGGCGTGGTGGCGCACACCTTTAATCCCAGCACTTGGGAGGCAGAGGCAGGTGGATTTCTGAGTTCAAGGCCAGCCTGGTCTACAAAGTGAGTTCCAGGACAGCCAGGGCTATAAAGAGAAACCCTGTCTCAAAAAAAAAAAAAAAAGGGCAAGTTCATGAAACCCAGGAAAGTGGTGCTGCTCCTGGCTGGATGATGCTCTGGATGCACAGCCATCATTGTGAAGAACATTGATAATGGCACCTCAGACCGCCCTTACAGCCATGCCCTGGTGGCTGGAATTGACTGTTAGCCCCCCAAAGTCACAGCTGTCAAGGGCAAGAAGAAAAGTCTCCAAGAGATCCAAGATCAAGTCCTTTGTGAAAGTTTATAACTACAACCACCTCATGCCCACAGGGTACCCTGTGAATATCCCACTGGACAAAACCGTTGTCAACAAGGATGTGTTTAGAGAACAAGCTTTGAAACACAAGCTTGGCCAAGAGGGAAAACAAGCGGGTTTTCCAGAAGCTTCGATTTTAGGTATATTTTTGTTTCTGTCATTAAAAATTAAAACAAACAAAAATATTAGTTGGTTCAGAACGTGGGGATGTAATTCAGTGGCAAAAGTACTCGCTATGGAACCGTGAGGGCCTGAGTTCAGATGCCTGCACCCTAATAAAGCCCAGCCACGGTGTTGCACATCTCTAACTCCAGCGCTGTGATCAGAGGAGTTGCACAGATGATGACCTCAGAGCCAGTTTGGGCAAAGCAGCAATCTCTAGGTTCAGTGAAAACCATAACTCAAAAGAAGACTAAGTCAGAGAACAGACGGTATCAGAAGAAAGACCTACCTTCCATGAGCACCTGCAAACACACATGCAAACACACTTACACACTTACACACACACACACACACACACACTCAAACCAGAGTGAGGCACAAGCCAGTATGGTGGTCCACACCTACAGGTCTACCACAGAGATACTTAGGCAAAAGAGTCCTGAGTTCAGCCTGGACTACAGAGACTATGGCTCCAAAGAGGACAAAGTGCTGGAAAGAAGACTCAGATGGGAACAGCAGCTTCACAACAAAAAGGACAAAGGACCAAAAACAGACAAAGCAAGAAAAGAAAGAGAACCAAGACCTATCATTAAACATAAACAATCTTATAAGCACCCCCACTGGCTGTCATAAATTGCCAGAAATGATTTTTAAAATGCAAGAGAAACAAGAAATCCAACTTAAAAGTAGATATACCCTTGTTCTGCTTTGTTTTTAAAGGAAGCTGATGTGGTTATAAGTCTCTAATCACAGGGCTTAGAAGGTGGACACAGGATCATAAGATCCTGTCTCAAAAAAGAAAATCAATGAACAATGGAGCCAGTGGCCAGAAATGAAATTTTGGTTAAAATAAGATAGTACTTGCCAGTGTGTGCAAGGTCCAGGGTCCAATCACCACGAAAAAAAAAAAAAAATCAAAGAATTTTAAGTTATTGGAATGGAATGCTTCAAAAATATTTTGAATAGTAAAAATGCAATGAATTACATCTGTACTTTACTAAACAAAGATACATCCACCTCTCTAGAGGCACCCAGTATTCATCCTGGCGAGCCGGAGGTAAACAAAGGCTGAAGCAGACACTCTCTGCCCCACAGAGGATAGAGAAGCAGAGGAGCTGACCCAGAAGAGAGAAGCAGAGAGTGTGTGGAATGAAAAGCTCTGCTCTGCTGAGCATCCGTGAGTCCTCAGTGCTCTAACCCACTGCCTGCTCTGCTCTGCTGAGCATCCGTGAGTCCTCAGTGCTCTAACCCACTGCCTGCTCTGCTCTGCGCAGTCCAGGGTGACCTCGCTTCTCTTTCTTCCAGCCCAGACACCAGAGGAAGCCTCCCCAGAAAACCAAGACGTCCCCCTAGAGAGAGAAGAGGCAAAGCAAGCAATGCCACGGCTCAGAGAGAATCTGTCAAAGAGCTAAGCAGCCAGCTGTACTGCAGGCTGGAGGAATACAAAAGCAGACACACTGCTTCACAAGGTTGGGGACTCACAAGACTGCAAGGAGTTGAAAACTGAATGAGAAATTAACTGTATTTTCACATCTAATTTATAAATCATCTGATACTTTAATGTAATAGGCTCTAAAACATAATCCAAAATTTAGCATATTTTTCTTACACTATCCTTATACATATCATGTAATATACATAAATGTACTATATATATACATGTATACATATTATATTATATGTAAATAAATGATCCAAACACAGTATGAAGTCCTTAGGTAAGATAAAAGAAAAAATTTTCCCCTCCTATTTTTAAAATGTTGCTTTTGGGAGCTGGAGAGATGGCTCAGCACTTAGGAGTACATACTGCTTTTACAGAGGACCAGAGCTCACTTCCCAGCACCCATGCAACTCCAGGGATGTGACGCCCTTGTGCAAATATCCAGACATATACAAACACATTTAAAAATTATTTTTAATATTATTTTATGTTTATGGGTTTTTGCCAGCATTTACATTTCTGCACCAGCTGTGTGCTTACCCATGGAGACCAGAAAAAGACTTCAGATGCCCTAGAACTAGAGCTGCAAATGGTGGTGAACCACTGTATGGGTGCTAGGGACTGAGCAGCCAGTGCTCTTAACCACTGAGATAGCTCCAGCCCCAAATCCTAACTTTAAAATGCAGCTGCTAGGATTAGCTGACACTGTTTATAATTCAAAATATATTCTAATATCTGTTACTTACTATCTGCTGAGATATAAAACATGTAACTACAATGTATCAGAAAATCCATCTTTTTTTAAAATTATATTTATATATGGGTGTATTTGTGTATGTGCATGCTCTTGTGTTTAATGTGTGTATGGAGGTCAGAACCCTATTTGTGTGTGTGTGTGTGTGTTGTGTGTCCTATTCCAGGATGTGTGTGTGGAAGTAAGAGGCCAACTTTCAGGAGTCCGTTCTCTTTTCATAACACTGGTCCAGAAACCCAACTCAGGCGCTCACACTGGGTAAGAAGCTCCTTTACTCACTGAGCCGTCTTAGCAGCCTTAAATAACAAATCTAACGTTTACCCACCTTGTGATCCTATGGAGAAGAAAAATTGTCCTCTTACTTTCCACAGTAATATCACGGCTTAGTTTCACGAGTCTCTCATATTTGTCGTGCCTGGCGTCCAGTTCCTGCTGAAATGCTAGAACACATTATGATACCATGAGCATACGTAGTCTTTACTCACACCAGCCGAGCAACAGGAAGAACACGTGACACAAGGTGGATGCAGCCCACGCTGTAGTCACCCGCCTCCATGGAAGGCTTAACAAGCAGAACGCAGTGGTCAGGACACTAATTCTCAAAACAAAGTAACTGTACACTATCCTATCCATGATGCACAAAACCACAGAACTTTGGAATCCCTGGGAGTTTTCAGAAATTTCTGTAAATTGTTTTAAAGTGGCACTGGTTTGTAAATGAATACAACAAGCTACCTCACTATCATCTTCAGAGTAACACTATCAGATAGGCTAACACAACCCTATCTCAGTAATAACATTGATGATAGTGATGATGACCTCTGGATTTTGTCTGACATAATACATTCAAAGTTGGATGAAACAGAGTTCCTAACCTCAAAGAGACACAGGTATAAATAATAAGTAATTAAATAAAATATAACAATGATATAAATACATAGAAAAGGGTTAGGGAAAGATAACATCGCATGAGTGAATGGATGGTGTCTTAGTCAGGGTTTCTATTCCTGCACAAACATCATGACCAAGAAGCAAGTTGGGGAGGAAGGGTTTATTCAGCTTACATTTCCACATTGCTGTTCATCACTGAAAGAAATCAGGTCTGGAACTCAAGCAGGTCAGGGAGCAGGAGCTGATGCAGAGGCCATGGAGGGATGTTCTTTACTGGCTTGCTTCCCCTGGCTTGCTCAGCCTGCTCTCTTATAAAACCCAAGACTACCAGCCCAGAGATGGCACCACTCACAAGGGGCCTTTCCCCCTTGATCACTAATTGAGAAAATACCCCACAGCTGGATCTCATGGAGGCATTTCCTCAAGGGAAGCTCCTTTCTCTGTGAAAACTCCAGCTCGTGTCAAGTTGACACAAAACCAGCCAATACAGATGGGAAGTGAATGAAAGTAACCATCATGTCCAAGGAGCCACTTGAGCTGGGTATCCAAGAGAACATGGTCCACTGGGCTGGTAATGAAAGCACTAAGTCGGAAGTGAATCCAAGCTCAAAGAACTATCCACCATAAGAGAAAGAAATGGGAAAACAGCAAATATGCAGGAAACGACCAGCTTGTTTCATTCAGTATTCAGCCATGTCGATTATACCTGGTTTCCTCACACTCATGAAGACCACTGTAGGTGCTATGTTCATTTAAAACTGTCCATATTAGCTGGGCAGTGGTGGCACACGCCTTTAATCCTAGCACTTGGGAGGCAGAGGCCAGCCTGGTCTACAAAGTGAGTTCCAGGACAGCCAGATCTATACAGAGAAACCCTGTCTTGAAAAAAAAAACAAAACTGTCCACACATTAGCTGGGACCCTTCTCTTTACAAGGTGCAGCATAACTCTTTCTTCCTAAATATGAAGCAGTTTTTACTTTCTGTTACTTTTAACAAATGCAATGTGGCAAACATCTATATCCCAAAGCCCTTGACTATAATGGCCTATGAAGATACTAACATTAGTAAACAGTAAAAAGTCCCACATAAAAAGCATTAAATGTTAAATAATATGGAAATATCTGCCACATTCTTAACAACTGTTCTGTATGTAACATCATCTTCACACTTACCACTTACTAGCACATATATTAATATTCAGTGTGTGTTAGGTTGGTTACTAGACTGGCAAAACTTATTTTGAGGTAGCACTTTGCACAGAACAGGAAGTATTAGTAAATCTTGTACATACATGTACACTGGTATTCTTGGTCTATTAGCTTGGTCAAATTATCCTAATATCTGAACGTTTTAGAATACAGATTTTTTTTTTCAGGGCAGACCTGGCACCAACACAAACCATTCAGGAAAACTAAGCCTTACATCAGCATGAACTAAAGGCACCCCACCCCACCCACCTCCGAACACCACAGCGACACAATTGTTATGGTTCGGATTCTCCTTATGGAAACTTACATTTGAAGGCCAGCATCACTGGCGAAGACAAACTGGCATCCTTCCCCTCTCTCCTTTGGTTATGTGGGAAGTTGTCATGCTTCCTCTTCCTGAACCCTCCTGGTCCTTAGGTAGAAAAGAAGAGCTGGATGGGGCCCTTGCGGTGACGCGCTAGCACAGCCCAGGCTATCCCCTTCATCCCCCGGTACCCACGGGGTCCGACCTCCCCAGCCACACACAGGACCCCAAACATGTGCACTGATGCAGGGGTCGCACAAAACGCGGCTCGAGACCCCAGGCACCGGGCTGCGCCCGAGGTCGGTCTGCAGGGTCCCCCGGGGGGCGTGCGATGGCACGGTGACAGCTGAGCATAGGCGCCAGGACCTGCCAGCCCCTCCCCTTCCCTCCTCTCCCCTCCAAGCGCGGGCCCCTCACCTTCTTTGCCGTTCATGGCCGCGGGGCCTCGGCTTGCACGCGCAGGGATCGCAGCCGCCGGGCCAGCTCAGGGAAAGGCCGTCGCTGGACGCCGCACTGAGCCTGTGGGTGACAGCGCAGACCACCCTGGTCGCAGTAGGCCGCCGCCGGAAGCGGAGCCTTCACGCAGCCTCAGCCGGGAGCTGCGTCCGCCGCGAAGTCCCCTCGGCCGCGCACACTTCCGGCCAGTGCCCCCCATCGCCTGGGCGGGCATGCGGGCGGGCGCGCTCCTGCACCAGCGCACGTTTCCGGCCGGGCTCCCGGCGCGCTCCCTGTGCTGCACACACTTCCGGTCTGTGTCCTGGCTTCTCCCACGCACCCGGCGCGCTCCCTCGGCCGCGCATGCTTCCGGTGGGCCAGGTTGTGGTGCAAGCCGTTAAGTGCCTACCTGCGCTGTGTAGTCCTGGCACGGGCAGCGGCCTCCTGCGTCCATGCGTGCCTTCGGCATGTGCTGGGTGCATGGCCCCTGATAGTGTTGGCCTTTGCCTCAGTTTCCCCCTCTCTCGAATGAGGATGGTCCTGCGCGCCTCGCAAGGGCTTCGAAGAGAAGCAGCTTTGGAATAGATGGAAAATTTGATCACATTGTTAAGCTGTAAGGCTGTTGTTTGAGCAAATATTACCTCACCTAGCTAGGCTTTGGGACCACACACCCTGGTACCGTTCCCTCGAGGCTTCCAGCAGCCCCTTATTTAAAGACTACTAAGACAACTAAGATTACTTATTGAACAAAGCCCAACATCTTGAATAAGTTCAGCCATGTGCATGTTACAGACATGTAGTCTCACAGTCTATTCTTGTTAACTTAACAGACACAGTTAAGGAAATGATATACCTAGAATTAGCCAGTGACATCAAGGCCACAACAGCATCACAGGAGGGTTTCCTGACCTCAGTGGCCTCCAAAGTGTCTTCTAGTTCAAAAAACAGACCATAAGCTGTTACCATTGAATCAGCAAAGAGCTAGATGGATTGGGCAGAGTCCTGCATGAAACAGCTGCGGGAGAACAGCAATGGATGGATATTGGACACATGACCATCTTTCTGTGACTTCTGAGCCCACATTCACCAGTTGTCTTAGTCAGCGTTTGTATTCCTGCACAAAACATGACCAATAAGCAAGTTGGGGAGGAAAGAGTTTATTCAGCTTATACTTCCACATTGCTATTCATTGCCAAAGGAAGTCAGGACAGGAACTCACACAGGCAGGAACTTGGAGGCAGGAGCTGATGCAGAGGCCACGGAGGGATGCTGCTTACTGGCTTGCTTCCCCTGACTTGCTCAGTTTGCTTTCTTATAGAACCCAGGACCACCAACCCAGGGATGGCACTACCCACAATGGGCTGGGCCCTCCCCACTTGATCACCAGTTGAGAAAATGTCTTACAGCTGGATCTCATGGTGGCATTTCCTCAAGGGAGGCTCCTTTCTCGGTGATAACTCCAGCTTGTGTCAAGTTGACACACAAAACCAGTATTCCGCTACTTTCTGATTGACCATGAAGTGGGGCTACAGGGGTTGCTCAGTAGGTGAAATACTTGCCCTGCAGGCATGCGGGACCCAAGTATCACCCAGAACCCACATAGAACATCACTGAGGAGATGGAGATATACAGACCTTTGGGGCTTGCTGGCTAGCAGGTTGGAGGTTCTGAGCCAGTGAGAGACCCTGTCTATAAAAAGTGAGAGGTAAAGAACACCTGGGGAACAATATCTGCTATTACTCATACACACACACACACACACACATACACACACACACACACACACACACACTCAATACATGCATGCATGAGACACATGCATGAGCAAAAACCAAAACCAAAATATGACCTGACCATGCTTTTAAAAAACAAAACAAGCCGGGCGTGGTGGCGTACACCTTTAATCCCAGCACTTGGGAGGCAGAGGCAGGCGGATTTCTGAGTTCGAGGCCAGCCTGGTCTACAGAGTGAGTTCCAGGACAGCCAGGGCTACACAGAGAAACCCTGTCTCAAAAAAACAAACAAACAAAAAAACCAAACAAAAAAAAAACAAACAAAAAAAAACTACTGGGATATTAGTGTCTTACTCTAACATCACTGGGGATTCAAGGACAGCAGTAGCTGGGACCATCTCACTGTTCATACTAATTTACCATACACTGGGAAATGTATGATTTCTAACTCCCAAAACAGCTCTCAAGGCTTCTCTCCCAGTACCTGACTCATCCTTCTCCTCCTGCAGCCCCTCCCTGGCTCAGCTACAGCTCTGCCACCTGAACATGTTTTTCCACCGCTTCCCATAGAGCGAGGGTTTCATCACTTTTAATAATGACCTCTCAGATTTTTTAATGGAGGTGAATCCCCTGGGCATTTTCCCAGCACTTATTTACATACGTACTTAACCCCAGGCCTCCCCAGTGTCCTGGCCAGCTACACAATTGTCAGGAAACCTCTTCCAGCTTCCCTGGCACCTTGCGGGGAGAATCCTTCCCAGAATCCTTCCCCTGCCTCCTGGTTTTATTGTTTCAATCACAGACACCAAGTGTCGGTAAAACAGATTTTTGTTTTTAAAAGATCATTACCACCCCCAAGTCAAGGAACGGAGGGTTCCTCTGTAAGGTCTTAAATCTGGAGTGACACCCCTCCCTCTGTTGTACTTGCCTCTGTCCCTCTGACCAAAGCCAAAGCCTTTCGGAGGTGCCTGCTATTCTTCTGTCTAATACACACACACACACACACACACACACACACACACACACACCCCTTTACAGGGGATATATCAAATATCAACTAGTTTTAGATGCTGGAGGAATCACAAAGAGGTGCTGGAGAGCTGATTTCTTCTCCTTCACATAATTATCCCATAAACTAGGGATGGGATCGTGGTAAACTATTAGAATCTTGAGTGATAGTTTTGGGTTGGGTTTGGGAGCTTGGGTTTGCTCAGTTTAACAGTTTAGTATTTTGAGAAGGATCTCACATAGCCCAGGCTGGCCTCAAACTTGTTGTATGGATGAGAAAGACCTTGAACTAATCTTTCATTATTAATTCTACCTCCTAAATGCTGGGATTACAGACTTGAGTGTGACAGCACTGGCAGCTTGTTTTGTTGTTGTTGATGATGATGATATGATGATGATGATTCTGGTTTTGTTTGTTTGTTTGTTTGTTTGTTTGTTTGTTTTAGGCAGGGTCTTGATATGTAGCACAAGCTGGCCCCAAACTTGCCATGTAAGATCAGGCTGAGCTCAAATATTTCTGTTACCTCTTGTAGTGCTGATATTACAGATGTTCAGCCCCAGCCCGACTCTGTGCTTCCTGCTGAGTTACCCACTTAACTTCTTTCTCTTCTGGAGACTGAGCAAAGGGCTTCACACCTGCTAACATAGCATTCAGCCACCGAGCCACCGAGCCACACGCCTGACCTTTGAACCTTAACATTTGCAAGGTACTCATGGGACAAAAGTGTGTTTCAGGCATGCACCCACCAACTCACAGACTTAACTTTTAAGCAATGCTGGGAGGCAGATGAAAGTGATGGTTTCCTTCTGTCATCCAAGAGAGGGAAGCCATGCGATGGGAAATTAGCAAGGGAATAATCAATTCCTATTGGATACTTGTAATCAAGAACACAGAACACAGCTGACTGTGGGGTCACAGAAAAGTGTCTCAGTTAGGGTTCCATTGCTGTGAAGAGACCCCATGACCAAGGCAACTCTAATAAGGACAACATGTATTGGGGCTGGCTCACAAGGGTTCAGTCCATTATCATCAAGGAGGGAGAATGGCAGCATCCAGGCAGGGATGGAGCAGGAAGAGCTAAGAATTTTCATCTTAAGGCAAAGAGGAGAAGACTGTCCCCCCACATGGCTAGGAGGAGGGTCTCCAAGTCCAACCCCACAGTGACACACTTCCTCCAACAAGGCTACACCCACTCCAACAAGGCCACACCTCCTAATAGTGCCACTCCCTGGACCAAGAATATTCAAACCACCACAAGTGTCATGGCCCATTATCTGGCAGTTAAAAGAAGTATCCTTCACGCTATGACATGGAGGAAAATGAAATAATTTGAAGAACAGTCCAAAAGGACCACACATAATTCAATAAGCAAACCTGGTGGGAGTCATTCAGGGCTGTGAGACATAGAAGTGATAGCCAAAGGGCACAAGCCTCCTTTTGGAATGGTGAAAATTGGTGTTCACACAAATCTGCAGATTACTAACGGTTCTCCAGTTGGTCAATATCGGAATTGTCTGGTGTGTCAGTTGTGTTTCAGCAATTGTGTCATTCATTAAAGAGCAAGCCAGGCATGGTGACACATACCCAGAATTCCAGCACTTGGAAGGCAGAAGCAGGAGGATCACTGTAACAGTTGCCCACACTACATCTTCAGTCCGAAAGACATGGAGATCAGATTGTCTATTTAGTATCTTTCTTTGAGTGTCTTGTATAGTTCTCAAAACTAGCATGTCTAAAATTAAACACAACTATCCCTCAACTGCTTCAGCCGAACTCACTGTTTCAGTTTGTTCCTATTCAGACAGTTGATATCTGTTGTCTGTCTGTATGTCTGTCTATCTATCCATCTGTCTGAATCTATCATCCATCTAGTGAGCCATCCATCTATCTCTATCATCTGTCCATGTATCTATCTATTTACCTATCATCTCTATATCATCTATCTATCCATCCACCATCTATCTAAATCTACCTATCTACCTATCTATTATCTATCCATCTATCCATCCTTCCATCCATCTCTCTAGATAGAGATGTCTCTCTATTATCTGTCTATCTATATATTTATCTACCCACTTATTTATCATCTATCATCTATATCTATCTATCATCTATCTATTGATCCATCCATCTCTCTATCATCTGTACATCTAGATATCTACCTACCTATTGTCTAGATATCTACCTACCTACCTATCAATGTATCATCTATCAATCCATCCATCCATCTCTCTATCTCTATCATCTTTTCATCTATCTACCTACCTACCTTCCTACCTACCTACCTACCTACTATATGTGTGTGTATGCATCTATCTATATATCTATGTATCTATCTACCTATTGATCTCATTTGCGAGCACAAATGCATAAATGCATACACAGAGAGACACATATACATCACCATCATATTTGGCTTCTCTTACTTTCAGTTTATATACCTTTTGTGTTCCACAGAATTATGCTGCAGCTCTAATCTACAGTATGAGCATATTTGGATCAAGGATGTTTGTGAAATAATGAAGACTAAGTTGGTCATGAGGATGGGGCCTGAATCCAGGATTGATTGGTTGATTGATTGATTGTCCTATGGAAACAGAGGAAGGGCCAGAAAGATGACTCAGAGGGTAAAGACACTTACTTGCCTTTAAGCCTGATGACCTGAGTTCAATGTCCAGGACCCACATGATGGAAAGAGAAAACTGACTCCAGAAAGTTATCCTTCGACTTCCACAAATACATGCACACACAAATATATACTAAACAAAAAAAGCAAACAAACAAACAAACAAACAAAAAAAACCAAATAAATGTAACAAAAATAAATAAGTAATCCAGGCATAGTGGGATATACTTTTATTACAAGTACTGAGGAGGCAGAGACAGAGGCAGGCAGATCACTGTGAGTTTCAAGCCAGCCTGAAAATACCAGGATAGCCCTGGCCACACAGTGAGACATTGTCTAAAAATAGTTTAATTAATTAAAAGATAAATATTTGGGCCAGAGAGATGGCTCTTCCAAAGGTCTTGAGTTCCATTCCCAGCAACCACATGGTGGCTCACAACCATCTGTAATGGGATCTGATGTCCTCTTCTGGTGTGTCTGAAGACAGCTACAGTGTACTCATATAAATAAAATAAATCTTTTAAAAAAATTTTTTTTAGCCGGGCTTGGTGGTTCACGCCTTTAATCCCAGCACTTGGGAGGCAGAGGCAGGCAGATTTCTGAGTTCGAGGCTAGCCTGGTCTACAGAGTGAGTTTCAGGACAGCCCAGGCTACACAGAGAAACCCTGTCTCGAAAAAAAAACCAAAAAAAAATTTTTTAAAAGATAAATTGTTATACAGGAACACAAAAAACAGATAAAGTGGAAAGAGCAAAGGTGTCTATCTGCAAGCCAGAGAGTCCACCAGCGCATGACCATGCTGATAACACACAGATAACCTAAATTTTTATTTCAAGACAGGATTTCTCAGAGTAGCCCTGGCTATTTTATGACTCACATAGTAGACCAGGCCAGTCTCGAATTTATAAATCCACCTGCATCTGCCTTCCCGAGTGTTGGCATTAAAGGAGTGTACCACCACTGCCCGGCCATGAGCATGTGTTATAGCCGCTAGTCGGTTGCCTTTTTGTGACCACCCACTCAGACTATATGTTCTACTTTCAAAACATACTCGGATTACATCAGTCTCCCTTGGCTCCACCGACTGAGTCCAAGCTACTACCATCTTTCACTGCTACGTCTCTGTTCTAAGCATATCTAGCATGTCCTACATTAAGAGGAGACTGTTCCCTTCCTTCTAAAACTAAACTGGCCTTTCAACTTTGCTGAGCGGAGACAAGGCCAGGAATGTGATGCTGGCCCAACTCCAGGCGCTTTCCCCTGCAGCTCTCTTGAAAACGGTTTCCACCATATATGGAGTCCTTACGTTACTGGACAGAAAGGCTTGACTAACCCTACAGCCACCCCACCCTGAGACACAAGGTATAAAACTGAAGCCATCCATCAACATCCCAGCCAGCTGAACTCAACCCTGAATGCCACAGCACAATGACCCCGGCCATCACCAGCCAGCCTACAGTAAGACAAAAACCAGCATTGTTTTAAAGTATCTCCTGTTTACCATTCTCACAATGTGCAGCTGTCCTTCCACGCAATGGCCATCAAATCTCCATGAAAGCACACCAGATAACGTGGATCCATCACTTAGACTCTGTAAGGCCGAAGTCGCCTCAAGAAAAAAAGGTATACATTGTCACAACACCCCCGCAGAGTGGCTGCTCTGTCCTATTTGAACTTTGTTTTCAAACTGGCTAAGCCTGGCCCTGCCCCACTGGATGATTAAGGACAATATGTCCCCCCTGCCCCCCAATATCCTTACTCATATTTTCAGAGTCACTTTGGGCACTGAGGTGACATATCCACAAGTTTGGACCTGAGCTAACACTCCCTGAACTAGGAACTAGGATTGCTCTATATTCTTTCTCCTCCACTCCCCTCCCCTCCCCTCCCCTCCCCTCTCTTTCTCTCTCTCCCCTCCTTCCCTTCATCCCTCCTTTTTCTCTCTTCTCTCTTCCTTCTCCTCCCTCTTCCCTCTCTCCCCTTCTTTCCCCTCCCCTTACTTCCTCTCTCCCTTCCCTCCCTCCTCTCCTTCTTCCCCCATCCTCTTCCTCTTCTTCCTTCCCCTCTCTCTCCCCTCCTCCACTCTCTATTTATCTTTCT
>LR756424.1:37365-190270 GCA_902729485.2 Mus minutoides | reverse complement strand
CGGAAGTAGGAAGGGAAGAAAAAGGGGATGGAGGTAGAAGAGGTGAACAGGGCTAAACAAGGATGATGTGTGAGAAATATTATCCAAACACATATATATGAAATTGTAAAAGAAAAGAAAAAAGGGGAGAGGGAGGGAGGAAAGACAAGGGGACAAACATGTAGCCGGGTGTGATGGTTTGTATATGCTTGGCCCGGGTGCAATGGTTTGTATATGCTTGGCCCGGGTGTGATGGTTTGTATATGCTGGGCCCGGGTGTGATGGTTTGTATATGCTTGGCCCGGGTGCAATGGTTTGTATATGCTGGGCCTGGGTGTGATGGTGTGTATATGCTGGGCCCGGGTGTGATGGTGTGTATATGCTTGGCCCGGGTGCAATGGTTTGTATATGCTTGGCCCGGGTGTGATGGTTTGTATATGCTTGGCCCGGGTGTGATGGTGTGTATATGCTTGGCCCGGGTGTGATGGTTTGTATATGCTGGGCCCGGGTGTGATGGTGTGTATATGCTTGGCCCAGGAAGTGGCACTATTTGGGGTGTGGCCTTGTTCGAGTAAGTGTGTCACTGTGGGTGTGAGTTATAAGACCCTCATCCTAGCTGCTTGCAAGCCAGTCTTCTCCTACTGACCTACAGATAAAGATGTAGAACTCTCAGCTCCTCCTACACCATGCCTGCATTGATGCAGCCATGATCCTGCCTTGATGATAATGGATTGAACCTCTGAACCTGTAAGCCAGCCCCAATTATATGTTGTCCTTATAAGAGTTGTCTTGGGCCAGGCATGGTGGTGCACACCTTTAATCTCAGCACTTGGGAGGCAGAGGCAAGTGAATTTCTGAGTTCGAGGCCAGCCTGGTCTACAGAGTGAGTTACAGGACAGCCAGGACTATACAGAGAAACCCTGTCTAGAAAAACCAAAAAAAAAAAAAAAAAAAAAAAAAAAAAAAAAAAAAAAAAAAAAAAAAAAAAAAAAAAAAAAAAAAAAAAAAAAGTTGTCTTGGTCATGGTATCTGTTCACAGCAGTAAAACCCTAACTAAGACACTGGGTTTTCTCTATTCTGTATATTCCTCTATTTCTGTATATCCATCTGTATGTCCATCTATTTTTGTTGCTTTTGTTTGAGGGATGGTTATCTGGGGTGTTTGGGGTTTTTGTTTTTTTTGTGAGGCATTAGCAGTATTTTAAGCAATTTCCATATTTTGTTCAACCTCTATATTGGCAGGAAATAAAGCTGACTAGAAATGGGTGATGGGAAAATTTTCCCTTTTATTTTGTGTGTGTGTGTGTTCACACGTGTGCGTGCGCACAAAGAGATCAGAAAACAACTTCAAAGATTCAACTCTCTTCTTCCATCATGTTGCTACTGGGCATCAAACTCACCTCATCAGTCTTGGCAGCAAGCACCTTTGTCTGATGAGCCATCTTGCTGACCCATGTAGTCTTCGATTTTAACCAGACAAGTTATTTCATTTATACTTAATGCAGTCAGTGACATATCCAGTTTAAGTCTGTCACCCTGTTCTTTGATTACCATTTTTTAAGTCTTCACTTCTGGTTTGTTTTTTTGTTTTGTTTTGTTTTGTTTTGTTTTGTTTTGAGTTTTTCAAATTCACTTCTGTCTTAATTAGGGTTTTACTGCTGTGAACACAGACTATGACCAAGGCAAGTGTTAGAAATGACAACATTTAATTGGGGCTGGCTTATATGTTCAGAGGTTCAGTCCATTATCATCAAGGGAGGAACATGGCAGCATCCAGGCAGGCATGGTGCAGGAGGAACTAAGAGTTCTACATCTTTACCTGAAGGCTGCTATCAGAATATTGGCTTTCAGATAGCAAGGATCTTATAACCACACCCACAGTGACATACCTACTCCAACAAGGCTACACCTATTCCTACAGGCTCACACCTGCTAATAGCGCCACTTCCTGGGCCAGGCATATACAAACCATCACATTCCACTCCCTGGCCCCCATAGAGTTGTTCAAACATCTGAGTCTATGAGGAACAAACCTAGCTATAGCATAATGCAAAATACATTTAGTCCATTTTCAAAAGTCCCCACAGTCTATAGCAGTCTCAACAATTTTAAAAATCCAAAGCTCAAAGTCTCTTCTGAGATTCATCCAGTCACTTAACTATAATCCCCAAACCAAGACAAGAAATCAGCTGGGCAAAGGCAAACTCTGAATCTCCAGGTCTGATGTCAAAGTGGTCTTCAGATCTCCAACTACTTTTTCATCTTTGTTGACTGCAGCAAACTTCTTTCTCCTGGGCTGGTTCCATTCCCTGTTGCAGCCTTCCTCAACAGATGGCCTATGGCTGTGGTATCTCAAACATCATGGGGTCTCCAAGTCAACTTCAACCTCACAGCTTCTTGTTCCAATGTCTGAGATCCACATATGATCTTCTGGGCTCCTTCATATGACTGGCATCACTTCTCCAGCTCTGCCCTCTGTAGCACTCTAAGCTCAGGTTGATCCACTCCACTGCTGCTGCTGTTCTTGGTGATCATTCCATAGTACTGGCATCTCCAATACACTGGAGTCTTTTGCTGCAACTAGGCTTCTCCAGTAGCCTCTCATAGGCTCTCTTCATGATGCCAAGCCTCAAATCCTTTGCATGACCCCTTCAGGTCTGGACCATCAACTGCAACTGTTAATTGGTGAAGGCTGCACCTTCACCAATGCCATTCCATGGCCTCTCACAGTGCCAAGCCTCAGCTGCTCTTCATGATCCCTTCATGCCTTCAAAATCAGAACCACCTGGGTGACTCTTACACATTACCGAGTCTACCTGCAGCACAAGGTACAACCTTGGCTATCTCTGGAACACAACTTATTTGTGCTCTCAGGAAACACTTCCCAGAAGATTTCACCTCAGTGATGCTGGTCTCTTCTTAATCACTGATAATTTCTTAGCTCCAGCTGACCAGCATCAATTGTACCAGCAGTCCCTTCTATTCTGGACTCTAAAGCCAGAGCCACATGGCCATAGTTGCCAAGTTCTGCTGCTTACTGGGGGTGGAACATGGCCCCCTCCTTATTCTATTACCAGCTTTACCAGTATTAACCCTCAACCAGCAGTTACACTAATGAGTACAAAGGAGTCCTGGAGGCCTCAGATCCTAGTGGTACTCGGTGGATAAGACAGTCCCTGAGGACAGTTTCAAGACATTTACTTTGGTGTTGCTTCATAAATGAGGTACTTCTCTGTGCATCAAATTCCATTGACAGTGTAGGTGACCAACATTGAGTGGATTTTCTCATACACATGGGGTTTCTGTTGTTCTTTTTCCTTCTCCCTTTTAGTTTGAGGTCCTACCAATTGAACAGAGAATGTTCTCTGTGTTAGTAAAATGTGCCTTCATTCCTCTATCAAGTCCCCTCTTCTAGTGTTGTAAAGATAAACCATGATGTGGCAACTCTTATAAAGAAAGCATTTAGTCATGGATAACTTATAGGTTTAGAGGATCAGTCCATTGTTATAATGGTGGGGGACACACAGCCTGCAGGCAGGCATGGTGCTGGAGAAGTAGCTGAGGGTTCTAGGAGTAGCTGAGGGCTCCACATCCCAATCTGTAGGTAGAAGGGAGAGCCTCTGAACCCTGCACGGGCTTTTGAAACCTCAGTGTCTATTCCCAGTGATGAGTCCCCCAACAAAGTCACGCCTTCTAACCTTTTCATACAGTGCCACACCCTGATGATTAAGCATTCAAGTTTGTGAGCCTGTGAGAGCCATTCTTACTCAAACCACCATATTCCACTTCCTGGCCCCCATAGGCCACATCATAATGCAAAAATACATTTAGTCCAACTTGAAAAGTCCCCATAGTCACACAGTCTTAACAATGTTTAAAAGTTTAAAGTCTCCCCTAAGATTCATGGCAATCTTTTGTTTGTTTGTTTGTTTGTTTTTTTGAGACAAGGTTTCTCTGTATAGCCCTGGCTGTCCTGGAACTCACTTTGTAGACCAGGCTGGCCTCGAACTCAGAAATCCACCTGCCTCTGCCTCCCGAGTGCTGGGATTAATGGCGTGCGCCACCACGCCCAGCTCATGGCAATCTTTTAACTATAACTCCCTGTAAAACCAAAATCAAAAGGCCAGGTCACATACTTCCAATATAGAATGGTGTAGAATATGCATTGCCATTCCAAAAGGGAGGAAAGGGAACAGAATGCGGAATGCTGGACAAAGCAGGACCAAAAACCCAGCTGGGCACACTTCAAACGCTGCATCTCCGTGTCTGATGGCAAAAGGCTCTTCAGATCTCTTTGGCGAGTATCCCATATCTCGCTGTCTTCACCAAATCCAGGCTTCATCTTCACAGCCTCACACAATGGCCTCTCTAGGCCTCCATGCAGGGACATCCCTGCTACATACCTAGATTTAGTGGTTTCCTTAGATGTAGGGGAAGATTCCACAACCCTTTCTTCTAGCCTTGATTCTAAAGCCAGAACCAGGTGGCCAACACTGCCAAGTTCTGCTGCTTTCTGGGTCTGGACCGTGGCCGTCATTTAACTACACATGCACCTGTTTTGTGTTGCCAACAGTTTCCTTCACTGCTTAAGATTTTCTTAATTTCTTATCACAAGTTGCAGGGTTGGGTGGGTAAGGTCACCAATGTCTTTTTTCTATCGAGTATCAGACTTTTCTTCAAGCCTTTTACCTCCCTGAGCCCTGCACTTGGCTCCCACATCATACTTCCTGGTGTCCCTTTTCTTAAACAATACTTTTATTTTTTTTCCTTGTTCTGTTCACTCCTTTTCATTATGGATCTGCATAAGAGTGACCATGAATAGAGTCAATATTAGACTGTCTTGAAATCTCCTCTGCCAGTGCCATTAATCCAAAATTCTTCCATTTACCTCGGGTAGATTTTTTTTTTTTTTTAGACAAAGGCAGAAAGCACCACATTCTTTGACAAGATATCACAAGACCAGTCTCTGTGTCACTTACTAATAATCTTCTTTTCTGAAACCTCTTGAGCCAGGCCATCCCAGTCCACATTTGCTCTTAGCACCACGGTCTCCTGTGCTCCGACTTTAAGTTCTGCTTAAAGTCTTCAGCTGCTTTCCTAGTCTGAAGCCCTAAAGTCCA
This sequence comes from Mus minutoides, assembly GCA_902729485.2. Lineage (NCBI taxonomy): Eukaryota > Metazoa > Chordata > Mammalia > Rodentia > Muridae > Mus > Mus minutoides. Next base: position 185,171 of record LR756424.1, on the reverse strand, counting down.
CATTCCTCCAATAAACAGCATGGCAGGCCTGTCAGAGCAATACCCAACTCCCTGTTACCAACATTTGTCTTGTCCATACTTCTATTGGTCTGAAGAGAAGCCATGACCATGGAAACTTTTATGAAAAAAGAAATAAGCATTTACTCATGGCTAGAGTTTAGAGTTTCAGAGGTTTAGTACATTATCTTCATGGCAGAAAGTATGGTGGAATGCAGGCAGACACGATGATGGAGAAGAAGCTGAGATTTCTACATCTCAATCTGCAGACAGAAGGAAGAGAGAGACTCTGGGCACCCCCCCCCCCACCAAGGGAAACTTATGGTGTCTTTGGAAAGTCAGTTATGTCAATTGATGTTTCAATGGGGCACAGAGGTGAAAGAATGTTTTGCAATAGCAGACACATGAAAGGATGCGTGATAAAGGAGTATAAATATGACCTCACAGACAACGGGAGCTAGAGCATTGGTTTGGTTTGCTCTGTCTCACTCTTCTTTGTGGATGATGCTCATGTATTGGTTTACCTTACATTTCGTTGTTGAGCTCTGCTTGTGGGGATTTCATACAGAGAAACTCACCGAAGAACGCCGTGAGGCTCCTATGGCTTCTTGACGCTTCCTCTGCCAGTTGTAGAGTCTAACAGGTGTTTTCTGGATTGAGCTGCCCTTGCTGCTTCGTGTGTGGTGACTGCCAAGCAGACTGGTCTGCAGCTGCTGAATCATATTTCGTGTTTGCTAGAGGATGAACTGCCGATCTTGACAACACAGATTAGACTCACCCATAAAGAGCTGTTTCTCAACAGGTCCACTTCCTCTGTGCCCTAATTATTTTTCTTTTCCACTACCTCTGGTGGGTGGTGGGCTAGAGGAGAGGTTGCATGCTTATTAAAGTAGGTTGAGAAAAATCTGTGCCTACAACCACCAGCATGGGCTTTTAAAACCTCCAAGTCCACTACTAAAGGCACACTGCCTCCAACAAGACCACACCTTCTAACCCTTTCAAACAGCGCCACTCCCTGACAGCTAAGTGTTCAAATATATGAGCTTAGGGGGGGCATTCTTTTTTTTTTTTTTTTTTTTTTTTTTTTGGTTTTTCGAGACAGGGTTTCTCTGTATAGCCCTGGCTGTCCTGGAACTCACTTTGTAGACCAGGCTGGCCTCGAACTCAGAAATCTGCCTGCCTCTGCCTCCCGAGTGCTGGGATTAAAGGTATGTGCCACCACGCCCAGCTTAGGGGGGCATTCTTATTCAAACCATTGCTCTTCCTTTATTTTTTTTTATTTTTATTTTTATTTATTTATTTTATGTATATGAGTACACTGTTGCTCTCTTCAGACACACCAGAAGGGGGTATTGGATCTCATTACAGGTGGTTGTGAGCCACTTTGTGGTTGCTGGAAATTGAACTCAGGACCTCTGGAAGAGCAGTCAGTGCTCTTAACCACGGAGCCATCTCTCCAGCCCCCATTATCTCTTTTACATTTTTGTTAAAAGCAAGATACTCAGCATGTCCATGATCACACATACTTAGGCTGTAAGGATGCTGTCAGTCAAGCCGGGCAGTGGTGGCGCACGCCTTTAATCCCAGCACTCGAGAGGCAGAGGCAGGTGGATTTCTGAGTTTGAGGCCAGCCTGGTCTACAAAGTGAGTTCAGGACAGCCAGGGGCTACACAGAGAAACCCTGTCTTGAAAAAACAAACAAACAAACAAACAAACAAACAAAACCTAGGATGCTGTCAGTCATGGTTACTACTTTATACACTAGGTCTCTTCAGCCTTCCTTTTCCCTCTAACTGAAACTGTAGAACTAGATCCAGCCCCTGGCATCCATCACCATTCCATTTTCCCTCCCTGGATGTAATGTTTTTTGGTTGTTTTTTGTTTTGTTTTGTTTTGTTTTGTTTTGTTTTGTTTTGTTTTGTTTTTTGATCCCAAGGGCAGGTGAGAACACACATTATTTATTTCCCTTTGCCAAGCTTATTTCACTTAGCACAATGCTCTCCGGGCATAGTTCTTCTCCCACCTGTGTCTTCTACCTGGGACTTCATTTTCTCCTACTTAAGTAGTACACAGCTGATTCTTTCCCTCTGTGCAGGTCTATTCACGCCAGCTCTCTTGGGTTTTGTTTGGAAAAGGGGTGATATGTTTTGTTTGGTTTCAGTCTAGTTCAAGGATATTTTCTCTGGGCATAGAACTTTAGGGTAGTTATCTTAAGCTATTTAAAAAATATCTTGCCACAGCTGCCTTCCCACCAGACCATTTTCTTCTTGCTGCCCACACCTGCTCCGAAACCAGAGGGCAGGCAGTGTCTTGGGGACTGCAAAAGCTGTGGGAAAAACCCAGGGAAATGGGAATGGGTTCAACATTCTAAAACATGGAATGATGGCCAGACCAGGCTGTTCCATCAGCTGTGGCAGTAAAAACCTCACTAACGAAACCAAGAGCACTTGAAAACACGCCAGCTCTCTGAGGGAAAAGCTTGAAGAAAATGCAGCTGGTGTTAGATCAGCTCCACTACCGCTTTGTGGCAATAGGTAGCAAGGGCATGGGGCTGGCAGGAAGGTGCCCCAAGAGAATGACTGAAGGGGATTTAGAGGGAGCTAAACCACAAATGTCACCTGAGCTTGGATATATGGAAAGTGGAGTAAAAAGTTCTTATTGGGAGTTAGCAAGATGGCTCAGCAGATACAGGGATCTGCTGCCACATGGGACAACCTGAGTTTGATCCTCAAGACACAGAAGGAGAGAGCCACCCCCTGCCTGTTGTCCTCTGACCTCCACACATACACCAAGGCGTGCACATGCATGCACACACATTAAATAAATGAACAGAACAGTGTTTTTAAATCCCCTCACCACTTGCGACAGGAAAGGGCATGAGAATAAGAAAAGAAAAACGTTTGGAGAACAAACCTCCGTATGATTTTGATTAGACTGATTTTCTTTTTACTTGATTTGAATTTCCTTCCTCTGTGTTGAGGATGGAACTCACAACAGGAAGTGAGTTCCTTACTTCCACACTACCCCCTCCTCAGCATCAGCCTCCCCTTCCCATGACTGCATCCAGCATCTCTGTCAAAAACCGATGCATGCAGGGGCACTGTTTCAAAGTGGTGGTGACATGTCCAGGCTTTCAAACGGAGTCACTCCGTTGTCTTCTGGCTCCCGCTGCTTCCAGTCTGTCAGCCAATAACTGTGGCTGTTTGTCACCGTTGTTAACACATATTCTTTGAACCTTTTAGCTTTCTTCCTGGTCTTTCAGGAGACGAGAAAACCAGAGAGACAAACACACTCAGTGTCTAGATCTCTGTGGTCACACTCATAGCGTGTGTCTGGATTTGGACTTTTCCTTATCTGTCTCCTTTAGGCTGCTCTGAGCCTTGTTGGTCTGGAAATTCTCACTTTAACTTTCCAGATTGTTAGCACCATCGGTTTGAAACATTCCCCATTCCCCGCCTCTGATTACTTCCCCCGATACACCACAGACTCTCATCCAGACCTTGGTTCCTCCACTCTTCCTCTTCTCTACTTGATCTTGTTCACGTTGCGTGCCCTGACTGATTCCAAACAGAATACCCACCTTTAAATTCTACCTCTGCCATCAGAGTTTACCCAAACTCTCTTGTTCCTCCGTTTCTGTACAACAGAAAGGATAGTCCATACCTCATGGGTGCTGTGGGGACAAACTGTGTTAAAATAGGAAATGCAGAAGTCAGGGGTTAGGGGTCAGGGTACACACACCTGCCAATGCAGCACTCAAAAGGCTGAGGCAGGATGAAGGATGATGGTCACAAGTTCTAGGCCAGCCTGAGCTGCATGGTGAGACACAGTAAGTGTACACAGGGCAGGTAAGCCTGGTATATACCTAGAAAATGATAAGCTGTCACCACCCACTGCGACATCTATTACATATTTCACCCAGTAGGTCCACTTAGGTTTTTTTTTTTTTTTTTCAGAGACAGAGTATTTTGCTATTTAGCCTTGGCTGACCTGGCACTCACTATGTAGACCAGGCAATTTGCAGGGATCCTCCTATGTCTGTCTCTCAAGTACTGGGCTTATGGACGTGCACTGCCCTGCCCAGCTTACAGATCCTTTCTTAGCCTCCTGTGCCTGCCTTGTGATGTGTTTATAAAAAGATAAAGAGAGGAGGGAATATGTCTGGTGGATGTGTGGTGAGGTGTGGGGGAAGGGGGTCCCTCCGAGGGCCCATGCTGAGGCAACCCTGCTCCCTGAGGGACCAGCCAGTCACATGACAGTATAGTATAGAATAGAGTTCATTTGGGGCATGGGGAGGGGAGTTAAGAGGGTAATAGAGGCAGAGAAAGGCAGAGAGAAAGTGTAGAGACATACAGGCCAGCCATGAGCACATGGAGAGAGAGGAATGGGGAGGGAGAGAACAGAGCAGGAACAGGAAAGCAAGAGCAAGAGAGAAGCAAGAGAAAGAGGAGGGGGCACTCAGCCCTTGTTGCTAGGTAACTGTGGGGTGGAGCTTAGAATGCTAACACCTGGCATTACTAATATCCCCTGTGATATATGTGTTACTTATGCTTACAACCTGAGTAACCTAACAACCTTGTCTTTTGGAATTAATTAATTAACCCACAAAGTAGCCTGTTTTACTGGTTAACCTCACTGTGTGTTTTAGGGAAGGGGCAAAGCCCGACCTATGTAGTCTTTATCTTGGAGGCATTAAAAATCAGAGTTGATGACTCTCAGGGCAGAGCCCTAGGGATCTTACAGGAAGTGGCGCCAGCCCTGCTTCCTGAACCACTGGGGTGAGGGGACTCCTCAGTCAGGGATTTCCTATGAATGTCTATGAAGGAGGATGCTGTGTGGGAAAAAATCACCGAAGAGTGAGCGTAGGTACTTAAGTTCCAGAGCCAGTGGGACTCTGGGATCCCTGGTGTTATCCTGAGCCACAGCCACGGCCCTAGCTGTGACTTGTGCTCTTCCTCCAACAGGAGGGAGAAGAGGCTGGTCAAGTTCCTATTCTGCATGCTTGCATTCTGCCCAGTGATTCTCTCCCCAGGCTGGAGCCCCCACGAGCTGCCTGCCTCACCAGTGTGAGGTGGTGGTACCATCCTTCAAGGTCCCTCTGCCCTTTTCTGATGGATCTTCAGCCACCTGCTTTATTCTTCCTCCTGATGCGGGATGTTGATGCCTGAAGTCCACACTGGTGTCTCCCCTTCCCACCATCTTTATAGGCATCAAACCCAAGCCCTTGGGCACACTAGGCAAGCTCTTGACTGCTGATTTATAGCCCTGGCCCTCTTCTGTTTTCAAAGCACATGGGGTTTTTGTTGGTGGTGGTGGTATTGGTGGTTTGTTTTTGTTTTGTTTTGTTGTTTTTTGTTTGTTTGGGTTTTTTTCACAAAATAGAATTTTGATAACTGTTGTGGGGTATATGCACTAGCGAAGACTCCTTGGATGATATGGGTTAAGGCAATATAGCCTTTATTAGTCTTCTGACAACTATACTGGATGCTCACGATGCTCAGCATAGCACTGAGCCTTCCTTTCTCAGGGTGAGCTTTTAAGCACGAAATCACATCCTGGGTTGACACACCTCAGTTAGCAAGAACACTAGCCAGAAGCAGAGCTACAGAAGCAAAAGAGCAAGGTCAGTACATTTCGAGGCTTTCCCAGAACTACAGACTTTGATGGATTAGGTCTTTGTTTCCATTTTGGCAGGTGGTGCTGTCTACGTGCTGACTTCTGAGCCTGAATGGTCCACCATGGAGTCAGCTGTGCTAAGGCCTGGGGCCTGTTATAGTAACTATAGACTATCTTGCCTGGGTCCATATTCAGCACCACCGTGTGTTAGCCTCATAGTAACTGATCAAACCTGCCATGGTTGTCCTGTTTCGCATTGACCAGCATCTGAGAGAAGGCAAGGGACTCACCCTTCGCGTGATTAATCAAGCCTCTTGACTTCAGACACCTCTTATATTCTGTCTCCACTCCTGGCCTACTTCTGTTGACTTCAGACTAGGTTTGATCAGCATGTTTGGCCAAGCTAAGTCAATTCATACCTAAATAAAGCAACTTGTTTGGGCAAAAGAAATGACTGCGTTATGACAGGAGCCAAGCACGAACTACCCCGGCAACTTTCCTATGAATAGGATTCGTTTATCAGCCGAAGGCTCCAACAGCTCCCGCCCAGCAGAGGCGGCCTACCTGCCTTCCTGCACGTTCCCAGCGACACAGGCTGGGGAATCTCTGTCCTACTGTGGCTTTGACTCAGCACCCAGCAGTAGCCAGATTAAAGCTCCCTGAGAAGATTTGATCTTAATCTCACAGCTGCCTCTGAGACTGTGGAGAGCTTGAAGAGAGAGAAAAGAACCCCTCCCTTATCTGGGGTGTGAGGCGTGAATGAAACACGTTCCTTTAATCTCGCCAGAACTCTTGAACTCCAGACGAGCCTTCGAAGTCTGAGCAGCTAGCAGGGTCGCCATGCCTGTGCTGCGGCTTCAAGGCTGTGGCGACCTTCTCTCAGAGCAACAAGTACCTACCCCGCAAGAGAGGGCGTGGCTTTGAGCGTGTCACGTGCAAGCTTCGGGTTCTGTCCTCCGATCGCCACACCAACGTCACATTTTAATGGCATCTTTGAGGACGAAGGCTGTGATGGGGCAGCCAACGTCTGCCCCACGTTGCCGCAGTAGAACTGACTTTTCCTGGAAAGCTGTGGATTGCAGCGGGTCAGCAGAGGAGGCAGCTAGCCTGATTGGGAGCCCTGAGTCTACCAGGAAGTAAATCTTCCGTGCTTTGGGGCGTGTGCTTCATCCCTCTGGGCTTCTCTTCCCTCATTTACATATGGTGATGATTAATGGGAAGATGGTTGGAAAGTGACACGCACAGATGCCGCTCCAGTGAAAGTTCCCTTGACCTGAAGAAGGGGAACTGCTCAGTCACCAAGCCCTTAAGTTAGTATTCTGTGCAGAGTTCCAGGAAAGGATAAGCTATTTCAATAAGTACATATGCAACACAGACATGTCTGTGCAGGGAAGATTTACCTTAAATATATGCGCTGGATAAATGTGTAGACACAAGCATTTTACACACTCTGCCCACGAAACTCTGAAAGGTAGGAGTTGAGTAAGTGCCAGGGTGTTCCGTCTTTTCTTCTGAGGGTTTAAGGTGTTCCAGATTCCCAGAATGATGGTATTAATAATTTTATATGCATTCAAGTGATATACTAACCACACGTTCCTGAGGATCACATTCATTCATCAGTAATTCTACAATAGAGCTGGAGAGATGGCTCCCCGGCTTCCTGATCTTCCAGATCACCTGGGCCTGAATTTGAGAATTCACGTTGGGAGGTTCACAACCATCTGTAAATCAAGCTCCAGGGATCCAATGCCTCTGGACTCCTATTATTATTATTACTTTAAATTTTTAAATTTTATGTGCATTTATGTTTTGTCTGCATGTATGTCTGTGTGAGGGTATTGGATCCATGGAGTTCTTTGTAAGCTGCCATTTGGGTGCTGGAAACTGAACCTGGATCCTCTGGAAGTGCAGTCAGTGCTCTTAACCCGTGACCCAACTCTCCAGCCCCAATACCTGTACTCACATGAACACACATGCAAATATACATATCTACACATACTTTAAAAAAAAAATCAAACAAAGGACTGGAGAGATGGCTCAGGGGTTAAGAGCACTGACTGCTCTTCCAGAGGTTCTGAGTTCAATTCCCAGCAACCACATGGTGGCTCACAACTACCTGTAGTGGGATGTGATGCCCTCTTCTGGTGTGTCTGAAGGGAGTGAGAATGTATTTACATACATAAAATTAAAAAATAATAAAATAAAATAATTCCATAAGAGCCAGGTGTGCTGGCCTTTAATTCCAACACTGGGGAGACAGGAAGATCTATATGACAGCAAGCTCTAGGTCAGCCAGATCTATGCAGTGAGAGACTTTCTGAGAAAATAAAACAAAACAAAAACAAAAAACAACAAAAAACAAAAACAGAAAAAATTCTGTTACATCCCCCAAAACATTATTTTGTTGCCATATATTCAACATTTTTATTGTTAATTTAAGAATATGTAATAATTTCATGCCTCATTTAAAATGTTTACATAAAAGAATTATTTCTATGTTGTAATACAATTACTGTAGTATTGCCATATCCCATTGAGACTTGATAAAGATAACTCCAAATGGGGAAATAAATAATAATACAAGGATTATAAAACACAATGCTCTTTTTAAAAGAGCATATGAGGGTTTTCCCTGCATGTGTGTCTGCACGCCATGTGCATGCCTGGTGCCCAAGGAGGCCAGAAGAAGAAGCCAGAATTACAGACGGTTTGTGAGCTGCTGTGTGGGTGCTTGGAAGTCAAACCCAGGTCCTCTGTAAGAGCAACAGCTCTTGAGCCATCTCTCCAGTCCCTAAATTTATCTTTAAAAAAAAAAAAACTTCATTTATTAAAGATTTTTCTTTAAAATATTTTTAATTTATTCTTTGACCATATCATACAAGACTACTTTGATTATACCCACCCCAACTGCACCCTTCTCTCCCTCCCAGACACCCCCAGCTGTCCCTCTCCCCACTTTATTTCCTCTCCAACCCCATTGAGTGCATTTACGCTGCCTGCTAGAATGTTGACTGAGTCTGTTGAATTGATTTGTGAAATGAATGTGTGAGTGCAGTGACTACATCACATCCGGGAGACAGTGCTCCATAGCAGCAGGAGACAGTGCTCCAGCAGCAGGAGACAGTGCTGCATAGCAGCAGGACAGTGCTCCATAGCAGCAGGAGACAGTGCTCCATAGCAGCAGGAGACAGTGCTCCAGCAGCAGGAGACAGTGCTCCATAGCAGCAGGACAGTGCTCCAGCAGCAGGAGACAGTTCTCCATAGCAGCAGGAGACAGTGCTCCAGCAGCAGGAGACAGAGCACTTTACTGTAGCCCCCACCTCAGTTTATAGTGTCATGCAAAAACAAACAAACAAACAAACAAACAAACAACCACCATGACCCAAACCAACTTGGGGGAAAAGGTGTATTTTAGCTGACATGCCCCAATCACAGTCCATCCTGCCTCTAGGTTCCTACTCTGATTTCCATTGGAAGGAACTGAAACAAACCACACAGGAATGCTGCTAGCACTCCTTATACACTTATACTTTGCTTATACACCCAGGGATGGTGCTACCCACAGTAGGCAGGGCCCTCCCATAGCAATCATTAATGAAGCAAACACCTTAGATAAAGCCTTGCCTTCAGGCCAAACTTTTTTTAAAAATAGTAATCCTGATGAAAATTTTTTTAAGATTTATTTATTTAATGTCTGTGAGTACACTGTTGCTATCTCAGACACACCAGAAGAGGGCATTGGATCCCATTACAGATGGTTGTGAGCCACCATGGTTGCTGGGAATTGAACTCAGGACCTCTGGGAGAGCAGCCAATGCTCTTAATCTCTGAGCTATCTCTCCAGTCCCCTACAGGGAGGTATTCCCTCAGTTATGGTTTCCTCTCCCAAGTATGCCTGGGTTTGTGTCAAGTTGACAAAAACTACCTGGAACTGGAGGGGGCTTGCTAGAAATGTCTCATGTGTGTTCTCATTGCTGTGGCCAGGAGCTGCATTAACCAGTTGAGCTTACATTATCCACTGACCACCCCAAAGGGGTTCAGGCCAAGATTGAGAGCAGTGCTGATCTATAACAGGAATTGATGGCACAGTTGTGCTGAGTTAAAGTTTAAGTTCTCAGATCCCTCTGGCTCTAGCAGGTTCTAGGCGGTGTTATGTCTAAAAATCACACTTAATGAAACCCATTTGTAAAAGTGTTTCTTTATTCTCCTGATGAAATTGTTGTCTCTGAGACTTACTGCCTCTGTCTGCCAAACTAGGCCTAGTCTTGGAAGCTTCTAGCCTCCGTATGATATAATCTAGGCCTAGAATGTTTTCAGCCTCTGAGACTTGCTGCTGAATAAGCTCACCCTTGCTTCTTCTTTCTGGACTCTGGCTGGCTGGTTCAGCTCAGCTGTTCTGGATCAAACTCTCCTCCAAGTTATTCAGCTGATTCAGTCTGGCTTCTCTCTCTTGGCCACTCCTGAATTGATATGCTTGGCGTCATATTAACTTTGGCAATATGTTCTAATCTTATGGTTCCTTCTCATTTTCTGGCTTGTTCTGTCTTCCCTGTGTCTCTCTTCAACCCGTCTCTGTGAACTGTCCTGGTAGAACTGCCTCCTCTTCTCTGCACTGCCCCTTAGGTAGCTTCCCTTTCCTCTCTCTTCTCCTGAGAGTTGGGCATATCCTGTTCTGTCAGGTCTTTCTCTGATTCGTCACTTTGTCTGCCACTCAATTAGACATCACTTTTCAGACATCAGTTTCCTTCTACGAACTAACTTTACCTTCATTGTTGGGATTAAAGGTGTGTGCTAAAGGATAAGCCACACGGCAACTAAAAACAGGGTTTTCCAGGAAACAACACAATCTCCGGGTTCACGGCGAGGTCAAATAACCTGCAACACCCAGTACTATATTCATCAAATAACCTGCAACACCCAGTACTATACTCATCAAGCAATTTGTATGTGTCAGGCGGGGTTCACAAGTGGTGTAGTGGTAAGAATTCTGCCTGAGGTGGCTGGACATGGTGGGAGGCACACTCTTAGTCCCAGCACTCAAGAGGCAGAAACAAACAGATCTCTCAGAGATGGAAGCCAACCTGGTCTATAGAGAGAGTTCCTGGATAGCCAGGGCTGTTATACAGAGAAACCCTGTCTCAAAAACCAAAAGGAGGTGCTGGAGAGATGGCTCAGCCATTAAGAGCACCGACTGCTCTTCCAAAGATCCTGAGTTCAAATCCCAGCAACCACATGAAGGTTCACAACCATCAGTACAGCTACAGTGTACTCATATACATTAAATAAATAAATAAAATTTTAAAAAGCCAGAAGGAAACAAACAAACTCAGTCTTTTGTGGCTTTGTCACATGTCGGTGTGACTGTACTTTCCCAAGTCCAACCCTTCCCTTAACTGTAGGACATTTAAAGGTAGAGTGCATATTGACAATAAGGCTGGCCTTGGTTACTTGCTACTCCAGCCTCCACCTCTCAAGTAACAAGGTTACAGGCATACATGACCATTCCTGGTTTTACATTGTGTTGGGAGTGAAACCCAGGCCCTTTTCCAGCTAACAAGCACTTTACCCATTCAGCCCCAGATCATTAAAGGACATATTGACTTCTTGGACATAAATTCTCTAATAAACGTAGGGCATTGCCTTGAACAAAAAAGTGAGGCTGACGTCATATGAAAGTGACATTCCTCTTCCGAATCTGCCAGTGAAAGACAGGAGGGTAAAGAAACCAACCAGGTTAGATTAAAGGGGACAAAACCAGAAAGACAAAAAACATGGCACCCAAAAGCGAGCTCTAAGCACACAGAGATGACATGGGTGAGTTTCCCTCCCAATCGCTAAGATTGTAGATGATATTTTGAGAAATGAAGCATCTTATCAATATATGTCTTCTTATTGCACTACAGTTGTATCAGAGAGTGTTTTTGTTTTTATGAAAAACACAGTTAAGACTTTTGTAGTTCAAACAACTGGAAAAAAAAAAAAACATACTAAGAATAGAGAGAAGCCTGGTGGTGATACACGCCTTTAATCCCATGAGAGGCAGAGGCGGAGGCGGAGGCGGAGGCGGAGGCGGAGGCGGAGGCGGAGGCGGAGGCGGAGGCGGAGGCAGAGGCAGAGGCAGGTGGATCTCTGTGAAGTTCAAGGCCAGCCTGATCTGCAGAGCTAGTTCAAGTTCCAGGACAGCCAAGACTACACAAAGATCCCGTCTTGAAATTGAAATTGAAATTTAAAAAAAAAAAAAAAAAAGGAGTAGCAAGAGCCCCAGAGAGACCATGGAGGCACATTAACAATCAGAGTCTCTGGGTAGAGAACACTCAATACCTCTGCACTATGTTCAAGAACATTCTTTCTGTCTGGAGTTATGGGATTTGAAAACAGCTTGGAGGTGGGGTGAAAGGGAAGGTAGTGATCATCACGTTTCAAGACAGACCCCAAGGCAGGACTGAAGCAGACCGTGCCTGACGCAGGGCTGGACAGAAACAGGCAGAAAGGTTTATCTGTGACTTGGGTTGCATGTGGCTGTCAGCCTTGCAGAAGCAAGTGTAGCAGACAAGCAGCCCAGCCCCAAGTGGACACAGAGTTGATGGGAGCTGAAGACTGACCAAGGCCGTGTGACTGCACACAATGCAGCGGAGGTTTGGAAGGGTGTGGTGTCACTGTGATAGCCTGCTGTGAGCCCCTTTGAAATTGGATGTCAGCCAATTTCTACATGGTCTACATGGTTTTCAACAACAGGAGCTACAGCAGGAGGCTGGAGAGATGGCTCGGGGGTTAAGAGCAATGGCTGTTCTCCCAGAGGACATGGGTTCAATTCCGAGCATGTACATCACAGCTCAGCACTGTCTGAACTCCAGCTCGGAGACACCTGACATGCTAGTTTCTTTGAGCACCAGTATATACATAGCACAAGACACACATGCAGGCAAAATACCCACAGGCAAAGGAGCTTCAACCGAGGCTTTAGTTGTAGGATACTTTTAGTTCTCTTTCTCCTCCTCCTCCTTTTCCTTTTTCTTCTCCTCCTCCTCCTCTTTCTTCTCCTCCTCTTCCTCTTCCTCTTCCTCCTCCTTCTCCTCCTCCTTCTCCTTCTCCTTCTCCTCCTTCTCCTCCTCCTCCTCTTCCTCCTCCTTCTTCAATATACACTTATTACATTGTTATTTGGGCAGGCATGAATACCATGGTGCATATGCAGAGGTCAGAGGACAACTTTTAAGAATATCTTCTCCCCGTCACCCTTGTAAATATACAGGGAATTACATTCAGTCATTGGGCTTGGCAGCAGACACCTTTTACACAGCAAGCCCTATCTCCAGCCCAATCTTCTGGTTTGTTTTGTTTGAGATAGAGTTTCGATGTGTAGCCCAGGCTAGCCTCAAACTCAAGCTCTTCCTGCCTCTGCCTCCCAACCTGGGATTCCAGGTGTATACCACCAAGTCCAGTTTCTCAATAAAAGGGTTTTTTTNTCATTGGGCTTGGCAGCAGACACCTTTTACACAGCAAGCCCTATCTCCAGCCCAATCTTCTGGTTTGTTTTGTTTGAGATAGAGTTTCGATGTGTAGCCCAGGCTAGCCTCAAACTCAAGCTCTTCCTGCCTCTGCCTCCCAACCTGGGATTCCAGGTGTATACCACCAAGTCCAGTTTCTCAATAAAAGGGTTTTTTTTTATGATTTTAAGAAATGTGTATGTATGTGTGTGTATGAGAGAGACAGACAGAGAGACAGACAGACAGAATGTGTGCACAGGTCTCCACAGAGGCCATAGAGGACATTGGATCTTCTGAGCTTGAATCACAAGCAGTTGTGAGTTCGCCTGCTGGAGGTGGGTGCTGGGAACCAACCTCAGGTCCTCTGACAGAACAGCAAGGAGCCCTTAATCAAGGAGACATCTCTCTAAGTCTCACAGTAAGTGTGTCTCACAAGGAAACGTATCTGGAACAGGATGAATACAGCAGCAGATGTCATCGCTTAACTGCATTCTCCTGGAAGGCTAGAGAGTGCTGTGTCAGCAAAACATATCCTGCCCCTCTGCCACTCTAGGATGGAGACTCTGGGTCCCAGCATGTCCAAGAAACAACAGCCTTGCCCCTGTCCTGAGTGTTTCCAGTCAGTTCGGTGCTCACAGGCTCATGTGTAGCTCTTAACTTCATCTCATACCAACAGCCAGGACATTCTGGGCAGGGACCCACTGGAGAAGATGCTCTGAGAATCCCACACCTGCTCCTGCATCACTCAAGCCCCACCCGCCAAAATACAGAGAGGAGATAATACCTTGGCAATCACTTTATTTACGCATGCATTTTGAAACAGGATTTCAGGTAGACCAGGCTAGTCTGTCTGATGACTTTAACTCTTGATCCTCCTACCTCGGGCTCCCAAAGGCTGGGATTATATGTATGCTACACCTGGCAACTGGTCTTTCTTATTTACTTACTTATTTAACAGTGTACAGGATTGATCTCAAGGCCTTGTGCATCTGAGGCAAGCTTTTGAACAGGCTTCACCCCCAGGCCTTATTTCTTCAGGGTTGTGTGTGTGTGTGTGTGTGTGTGTGTGTATGTGTGTGTGTGTGTGTGTGTATGTGTGTGTGTGTGTGTGTGTGTGTGTGTGTATGTGTGTGTGTGTGTGTGTCTCAAAGAGGCTCTTGATGTGTATAGCCCAAGCTGGCCTGGAATTTTGTCTTCTGTCTCAACCTTTGGACTGCTGGGCTCCAGGTGTGCACTGGCCTCCCGAGCGCCGGGTTCCAGGTGTGCATTGNTCATTGGGCTTGGCAGCAGACACCTTTTACACAGCAAGCCCTATCTCCAGCCCAATCTTCTGGTTTGTTTTGTTTGAGATAGAGTTTCGATGTGTAGCCCAGGCTAGCCTCAAACTCAAGCTCTTCCTGCCTCTGCCTCCCAACCTGGGATTCCAGGTGTATACCACCAAGTCCAGTTTCTCAATAAAAGGGTTTTTTTATGATTTTAAGAAATGTGTATGTATGTGTGTGTATGAGAGAGACAGACAGACAGAGAGACAGACCGACAGAATGTGTGCACAGGTCTCCACAGAGGCCATAGAGGACATTGGATCTTCTGAGCTTGAATCACAAGCAGTTGTGAGTTCGCCTGCTGGAGGTGGGTGCTGGGAACCAACCTCAGGTCCTCTGACAGAACAGCAAGGAGCCCTTAATCAAGGAGACATCTCTCTAAGTCTCACAGTAAGTGTGTCTCACAAGGAAACGTATCTGGAACAGGATGAATACAGCAGCAGATGTCATCGCTTACTTAACTGCATTCTCCTGGAAGGCTAGAGTGCTGTGTCAGCAAAACATATCCTGCCCCTCTGCCACTCTACAGTTCGGTGCTCACAGGCTCATGTGTAGCTCTTAACTTCATCTCATACCAACAGCCAGGACATTCTGGGCAGGAACCCACTGGAGAAGATGCTCTGAGAATCCCACACCTGCTCCTGCATCACTCAAGCCCCACCCGCCAAAATACAGAGAGGAGATAATACCTTGGCAATCACTTTATTTATGCATGCATTTTGAAACAGGATTTCAGGTAGACCAGGCTAGTCTGATGACTTTAACTCTTGATCCTCCTACCTCGGGCTCCCAAAGGCTGGGATTATATGTATGCTACACCTGGCGACTGGTCTTTCTTATTTACTTACTTATTTAACAGTGTACAGGATTGATCTCAAGGCCTTGTGCATCTGAGGCAAGCTCTTGAACAGGCTTCACCCCCAGGCCTTATTTCTTCAGGGTTGTGTGTGTGTGTGTGTGTGTGTGTGTGTGTGTGTGTGTGTGTGTGTGTATGTGTGTGTGTGTGTGTGTGTGTGTGTGTGTGTGTGTATGTGTGTGTGTGTGTGTGTCTCAAAGAGGCTCTTGATGTGTACAGCCCAAGCTGGCCTGGAATTTTGTCTTCTGTCTCAACCTTCGGACTGCTGGGCTCCAGGTGTGCACTGGCCTCCCGAGCGCCGGGTTCCAGGTGTGCATTGGACTCCAGGCCTCTCACACTATCAGCAGACTCTGCACCAGTCTCTGCCAACCCGCCAGCGCCAGCAGGCGCTGTCCACCGAGACCTCCACCCACTCCATCAGTTTGCTCATTACTCTGTGGTTGAAGAGGTCTGCTTTTATACCAACCCCAGATCATCAAAAACCCACAACCTCTCAGAGACTGTCTCAGTTACTGAATGAAAGGAAAAACAGCATTTTGAGGATGAAGATGAATGTACCATATTATTTCTAGCAAGACACCCCTCTCCCTGTGACATCACAATTGGAAGTGAGGAGATTGGGGTGGGGTGGGGTGGGGTGGGGGGCTGGGACCTGAAGACTCTGTAGCAATCCACTCTCCCTTCTGCTTTAAGCAGCTGCCTGGCCTTGAGCAGGTCACTTGAGCTGGGCATTTCTCTTCTAAAAGGAGAGGCTATACCTGCCTCTGATGTAAAATGCTGCGGGAGATGAGCAGGGTGGGGGGGGGGGTGTTGTGGACAGACAGACAGCGTTCCCTTTGGCCCGGGGCTGGCCTAGATATGAGCATCTTCGGTTGTTTTCCCTTTTTTCTTGTTCGGGGAAAATTACAGACCAGGAAATGTTTGATTAGCGTGGTGGCGCACGCCTTTAATCCTAGCACTCGGGAGGCAGAGGCAGGCGGATTTCTGAGTTCGGAGGCCAGCCTGGTCTACAAAGTGAGTTCCAGGACAGCCAGGGCTACACAGAGAAACCCTGTCTCAAAAAAACAACAACAAAAAAGGAAATGTTTGATTAAATAAACTAGTTTCTGAAGTATTTTAAGGGCTGTTTTCTGTTGTTGATGGCTGTTTTGTTTGTTTTGTTTTTACATCTGCTTTGTGGGCTGGAGAGACGGCTCAGTGTAAAGAGTACGTACTGCTCTTTTCCAGCACCTGAGTTGGGTACCAGTATCCCTGGTCAGCTGCTCACAACCAGCCATAACTGCATCTCTAGTGGGGATCTGATGGTCTCTTTTGGAAAGCTGCAGTCATGTGTACAACCCCACACAGAAAAACACAAATGAATAATGCACAGTCAAAAGAATAAACTGGGCATGGGGGCACATGCCTTTAACTCAACACTTAGCAGCCCATGGTATGCAGACCTCTCTGAGTTTGAGGTATGAAACCATACAGGTCTACATGGGATTAAAGATCACAGGCTACAATAGTGAGACTCTGTCTCAATCATTACAACAATAAATCTTGGGGGCTGGTGAGATGGCTCAGCGGGTAAGAGCACCCGACTGCTCTTCCGAAGGTGATAAGTTCAAATCCCAGCAACCACATGGTGGCTCACAACCATCCGTAACAGATCTGGCTCCCTCTTCTGGAGTGTCTGAGGACAGCTACAGTGTACTTACATATAATAAAATAAAATAAATCTAAAAAAAAAAAAAAACAATAAATCTTAAAAATAATGAGTATTAAAAATTGTTCAGTTTAGGGCTGGCGAGATGGCTCAGCGGGTAAGAGCACTGACTGCTCTTCTGAAGGTCCTGAGTTCAAATCCCTGCAACCACCTGGTGGTTCACAACTGCCCATAATGAGATCTGACACCCTCTTCTGGTGCATCTGAAGTCAGCTACAGTGTACTTATGTATAATAATAAACCAGTCTTTGGGCTGGAGCAAGCAGGGTCTACCAGAGCATACATAAAATAGATAAATAAACCTTTTTAAAAGATTGTTTAGTTAAATAGCAAACGACAATATTCACCATCATGTAAGTAGACTATTGAAATACCACTTCCTTTGCCAAGATACATCATGAGGCCAGATTTTCACAACAGATCACATGATACAAAGGAGCACAGATGTCTCCACTAAATCAAACATCAAAAAAACTGAAACAAGCAAGACAGTATTATTCCCTTCTCATCTGTTGATTGCAGCACTTTCAAAAAAAAATCCTACTTTTAAAAAACGTAGTGTGGATTCATTACTTTAGGTAAACTAATTGTTTTAATATCTTGGTTTAAAAAGGAAGAGACTGCTTCTTGCTGGGCATGTGGCTCAGAGGTAAAGCTCTTGACTATCTTGACTAGCATGCACAAAGCTTTGGGTCCATCTCTAGCCCTGGCTTTTCCTTTGTTGTTTCAGTTCAGCAGCTATGTAACTTGTGGAGGTCAGTACCTAATCAAAACACTGGACGCTGCATGCGAAACCCACTACATACCTTAAGACAGCAACAGCAAAGTCCTAAGGCACATGCAAGGCCCTGCAAAGCCACCCAGGCCACTGCCTGGGAAACTGACCCAGGGAATAAACCTGGGGCTGAATCACTTTGGTTCAAATCCCAACTCCTGCTTGTAGATAGCTCAGCATTTAAGATCACTTGTTGTTCTTGAAGAACACCTGAGTTCAGTTCCCAGAACCCACAGGGCAGCTAAACAACAGGGTATAACTTCAGTTCCAGAGGAGCCAGTGCCCTCTTCTGGTCTCTTTGAGCACTGCATGCTCATGGTGCACAGATACACACGTGAGCATTCATACACATAGAAAAGTAATAAATAGAATCCCAGTTCTTACACCCAAAGTGCTTCACTACTCTCAATCTGAATACTATTCTCTCAGAGAATGGCCACCTCCCAAAGGAGGGATGGTTCAAGCTTAAGGTGGGCATGGGGTGACACTCAGTGACCCACAGTTCTTTTTTTTGTTTTGTTTTGTTTTGTTTTTCGAGACAGGGTTTCTCTGTATAGCTCTGGCTGTCCTGGACTCACTTTGTAGACCAGGCTGGCCTTGAACTCAGAAATCCGCCTGCCTCTGCTTCCCGAGTGCTGGGATTAAAGGCGTGCACCACCACGCCTGGCTCGACCCACAGTTCTTGTGGTGTGTACCTGACCTCTGACTTGCCTGACCTCACACACGAACTTATGCCTTGGTTTTTGCAGCCTCCCCACCCCACCTACAGTTTTTTTTTTCTCTATGGCTTCTATTCTCTGGAGTCAACTATAGTCTGAATATTTAAAGTAGAGAATTCAATAAATAAACTGGCAAATTTTAACTTGCATAGCTCCTGCAAAATATGATGGAATTTCCTGATTTTTCTCCTTCTTCTAATCTCAGCCATGAGTCACCCTGTATCCAGGGAACCTTTACTGTATACACTGCCTGCCCGTTAGTAAACATTTTAGTTGTCATATTGACAGTGCTCATGTCCAAGTGACCCTTACATTATTTTAAAAAATAATCTCGGGGCTGGTGAGATGGCTCAGCGGGTTAGAGCACCCGACTGCTCTTCGCTTCCACTACTCAAGTTTAGGGTCGTTGGTGTACCACCGAATGTTGGTGGGCATTGTTCTAGACTGCGGGAGGAGACCACGCAGACTTCAGTCGATGTCGCATGAATACTTCTTATTATTCTTTACTTAGGAACCTGGCCTCTCTGCAACCGGAGCAAGCCAGGCTGTCCGGAGCGAGCGGAGCTGAACGGGGACGGCCGGAGCAAGCGGGGACGCCGGAGCTAGCAGGGCCGGAGCGAGTGGGGCCGAACGGGGACGGCCGGAACGAGCGGGGCCAAACCGGAGCAAGCGGAGCCGATCGGAGCGAGCAGGGCTGGCTGGAACAAGCGGGGGCTGTACGGGGGCGGCCGGGAGCAAGTGGGGCTGGCCGGAGCAAGCGGGGTCGAGCAGAGCGAGCGGGGTTGACGGGAAGAAGGAAAAAAAAAAATAATAATCTCAAAGCACAAGAGTGGTGACTTTGGCAACTGAGACATGCCAACAAGAAGTTGTGACACACTTCCTATAAAGTGTAAAGACATTTTAATTTTCTCCCTATGTTTTTACTTTATCTGTATGAGTGTTTGCCTGCTTGCATGTCTGTGTACCACAAGGATGCAGTGTCCTTGAAGGCCAGAAGGGGGCACTAGACTCCCTACCACTAGAGTTACAAAAGGTTGTCCGTTACCATGTAGGCGCTGGGAATCCAACTGGAGTCCTCTGGAAGAGCAGCTAGTGCTCTTAACTGCTGAGCCGTCTCTCCAGCCCCATAATGAGAGAAGGGGAGGGAAGAATGAATGAATGTTCTATTCAGCTTTAACTGTCAAGTTGATACAGCCTAGAATCACCTGAGAAGGGAGTCCTGATTGAGATCAAGTCTGCAGGTGGTTATCTTGACTGTTAGCTGATATAGAAAGACACGGCCTACAGAGGCTGGGAGGCACCATCCTTAGGCAGACGGGCCTGAGCCTTGTGAGTGAGCCAGCCAGCAGCAGGCCCCTTTGTGGGGTTTGCTTCAAGCTTTTGCTTGAGGTCCTCCTACCCTGACTCCCCTCAGAGAAGGACTGGGACCTGCAGATGTGAGCCAAGTCAACCAACCCTTTCCTCCCTAAGTCACTGTCCAGCAGGGTGTTTTATCTCAGCAATAGACGGAAGGAAACCAGGACAGACCACACTCACATCAGTGTCGCAGCCGTGAGCTGAAGGCACCGTTCTACTTCTTAAATACTTTTTTAAAGCAAAAAAGGTTTATCTCACCTCACAGTTCAGGGCATGCAACCCATTCTGCTGAGGAAGGTACGACAGCGAGACCAGCTTCTTACGTGATGGCTGTCACTTGCTCTCACCTAGAGGGCCCGGACGTAGAAACAAAGAACTGTTTTTCCCCCCTTAAAAAACAAGATCTCTCTAAGTAGTTCAGGCTGCTTTTGAACTCATGACCCTCCTGCTTCCAGCTCCAAAATGCTGGATTACAGGCATGCATTACCACACCAGGCCTTACGATAATTTCATTTTAGCTGTCTTTAATCTCTTCACTTATAAATAAAACTTTACCATAGGTACAGATAACTGGGGGAGGGAGGGTGTAGGGTTCAATTTCAAGTGCATACGAGGGGCTCAGGGACTGAGCCACTGCCTTTGGAAGTTGGGGTTGACCCACAGCTCACAATCTCCCAATAACTGGATGCTGGGCCTCAGAGATGGTCTAGATGGGCTCCAGAGCCATCCTCTAACCTTACAGTTCTGACACACCAAAACCCCAAAGGAAAGACTGTGGGGGATGTTCACTGGACACAATACGCTTATGTCTTGTGTCTTGGTGAGGCTAGGTCCAGTGGCCAGCTTCCTTCTCATGAGCAGGCTTAGTGCCATCTTACTGTTACCTCAGAGCTTGGGTACTCATTTTGGAACATGACTCAACCTTTAAAACCTCCGCATTTCTTGCTTTTCTTTGGAGAGCTGAGTTGCTGAAGCAATCCCATCCAATTGTTCAACACAGATTTCTAACCAGCTCACCATTTATCAGCCACCCGCAGAATCAGGTCACAGTTTTGGAGAGATGTGGCAGGACACAAGTCATCCTCACAAACACATTTTCTTTTAAGAAAATTTTAAATTCATTGTTAAAATTCCATTCACGGAGAGATGATTCAGAGATTAAGAGCATAGACTGCTCTTTCAGAGGACCCGGGTTCAATTCCCAGCACCCACATGGCAGGTAACAACTGTCTGTAATTCCAGTTCCAGGGCTTCAGACACCCTCAAAAAAGACATACTTGCAAGCAAAACACCAATGATCACAAAATAAGAATTAAGTATATATTTAAAAAAAGGAAATTCCATCCAAGTATCTACTGTGTTTCGATTGTCTCTTTTCCTCTTAGCTTCCCACTCTGACCCCCCTGGGACCCCAATCACCCCTCCCCCCACCAACTCACTGGGTCACATTAGCTCTGCCTGTATCTCACGGGCATGCGGTTATCCACTGGAACACAGGTAACATAGTAGCCACACTGCTAAAAAATAAAAAATAAAAAACCGACTCTCCCTTCCCCAAGAGCTAAGAGTTTCTCATCAAGGGATGAAGCCCCAGGGACTCTTCCCGACTCCATGCTGGACTTTTAACTAGCTTGGTCTTGTGCAGCTCTTGTGAAGGTATCCTCAACTGCTGTGAATTAGTGCGCAGCAGTGGTGTCAAGGCCAGAGCAGAGGCAGGTGACTCTGTGAGTTTGAAGCCAGCCTGGTCTATCTAACGCAGGCTCTAGGCCTGAACTCTAGGCCAGCCGGTGATACCTAGTAAGGCCCTGTGCTGAAGACAAGTGTGAAATGGAACAATTTCAGATATAATATCAGTGGGAATGTAAAACGGTACAAATACTGTGGTGAGCACCACAGAGTTCCTGAAAAAATGTTAAAAGGAGATCCAACCATTCCAATTTCTGAGTGGCAAGAAAGTTAGGGGAAGGGTCTCAGATGAATGTCATCACTCTGTGTTTGCAGAGGCCTTACCCACAGTAGGTAAAAGGTTCCGTGATATCACCTACATCTGGGGGAAACTCAATCCTAAACAAAGGGAGCAGTTGTGTGTGACGTCCCCTAAGCCTTAGTTTACTTTGTTTGTTTGTTTGTTTGTTTGTTTTTGAGACAGGATCTCACATAGTCAAGGCTAGCCCAGATCTCCATTCCTAGCAGAGACTTATCTTTAATTCCTGCTTCAACTGCCTGAGTCCTGAGATTACAGGTCTTTGTCCCACAGACTCTAAAGAACCTCAAGCTACTAATTATACCCAGTACAAGGGACCTGCTGTATGAATACATGCTACAATTTGTAAATTGTGTCATTTGGGGGTCTGGAGAGATAGGAGCTCAAAGTACTTCCTGTCCTTGCAGAAGACCAGGGTTCTATTCCCAGCACCCATATGGCCATTCACAGTCACCTATAACTGCAGTTCTGGGGAAATCCAGTATACTCTTCTGACCTCTGCGGGCACAAGGCACATACATGGTCACATCGTCACAGGCATACACTCAGGTAAGACGTTCATAGACATAAAATAAAAAAAAATACATATTTTTAATGTGCCATTTTAGGGGCTGGGGATGGCTTATTGTTAAGAACATTTACTTTTGTAGCCGGGCAGCACTTGGGAGGCAGAGGCGGGCAGATTTCTGAGTTTGAGGCCAGCCTGGTCTTCAGAGTGAGTTCCAGGACAGCCAGGGCTATACAAGAGAAACCCTGTCTCAAAAAAAAACCAAAAACATTTACTTTTCTTGCAAAGGCCTGGAGTTTGGTTCCCAGCACCCATGCCTGGTGGCTCACAACTGTCTGTGACTTCAGATCTGAGGGTTCTGATGCCCTTTCCTGGCCTCTGGGGAAAACTTGTACTAACATGCACGTGTCCACACAGAAACATAAAAGCACACGTGTAATTAAGAGCAACAACAACAAAGAAAATCTTTTAACTATGTCATTTTTAATAGGCTGGGCATGATGGCATGTGCCTTTAATTTCAGAAGCAGGAAGGCAAATGAATGTGCATCTCTCTGAGTTCGAGGCTAACATAGTGAGTTCCGGGCCATCCAGGACCACACAGTGAGACCCTTTCTGAAAAAGAAAAAAAGGGGGTGGGGTAGAAAACAACCCCTCCCCCAAACTGTCATTTATTGTTTTTGTTCCCTCAGCTGTTTTTCATCCGTGTGCTGAATCAGCAGGTGCCAAGGGCCAATTATATGTATCCATTTGTATCCATTTCTTTTCTGAGGTATTGCCCATTCCATTACCTTGGTGCATCGGTTTACAAGATAGCAAACAGTTAATAAGGACAGAGTTACTATTACTTCCATATTAAAAAATCATTACTCCATCACAAGAGGGATCACCCCAGAGGAATGAAAACTAGAAAAAGGATCCAGAGGAGAGGAACAGATGGTGTGTGTGTGTGTGTGTGTGTGTGTGTGTGTGTGTGTGTGTGTTAATGTGCCTGCGTTTATATATGCATATGTGTGTGATTGTGCCTGTGCATATGCATAATTTTGTGTGTGTGTGAGTGTGTGTGTGAGTGTATGTGTGTGTGTGTATGTGTGTGTTTGTCTATGTGCGTATGTATGAGAGTGTACATGTGGGTATCCATGTGTGTTTGTGTGTATATGTGTGTGTGTGCCTGTGTGCATATGTGTGTGAGTGTGCCTGTGTGTGCATATGTGTGCATGTGTGTGTGAGGGTATGTGAGTGAGTGTGTGTGTGTGTGTGTGTGTGTGTGTGTGATGGAATACATGTGATAAAACAGGAAAGAACAAGAGAGCAACCCCACAGGGATAGGACAGCAGTCACAACATTTGCATTGTTCTGAGAACAACCTCAGTGAAAGTGCTATAATGAACCCCACAGCTCTCTGTGCTAACCAAAAGAACAGGATTCAAAAACAAAAACTATCCATGGCACCATGTTTCCTTCCTTCCAGCCAGGCTGCCTGGTTGCACACCCTCAGCTGCTCTCAGAAGCCTGGGAGTTTTGGGCAGGATCAGGTGGCTGCACCTCAGCATCTGCACAATGACCACAGACAGAGGTGGCCAGTCTTGTCAGTTAGCGCAGGGTGTGGATCTCTGACTTTGCCACTTCTTTGAATCTACTTTTTAATATACTCTAGTGAACGAGAAATGTAAAGATTAGCACCCTTCACCTCTGCAGAGAATCAGCTAGCAATGAGCTCCGTGCACACGCACGTTTGATAACTGGCTTGAGCATCAGGCTCCAGACTCTGGACTTGGTGTAGGCAGAGGTGTGCAGACCAGCTCACGGGGACTCTGGAGATGTAACTGCACAGCTCTTCCCACTCCAACTATAACGACATGCTACCCTTAGCACTGAAAAAAATTTAACCACAGAAGTCAGAAACTGTGGTGGCCTGCCCACTTCCACCCAGAGAGCCTGTTGTTAAAACAGATGCTGGAACAGCAGACGTTGGTTACTGTCACCAGGATCAGGGAGCAGAGTTTTGTAGCCTCAGTGACAAACGATAAGCCTTTGACATCAGGTTTGTTCCACTCTGGTTTCTGTTCCTGAGATAAAACACCATTCCCAAAACCAACGTGCAGAGGAAGGGGTTTATTTGGCTTATACTTCCAGGTCACAGTACATATCACTGAGGGAAGCCAAGGCAGGAAACTGGAGTCAGAGACTGAAGCAGAGGCCACAAGGGAACACTGTGGCTCACTGGTCTGCTTCCCTAGGCTTTCTCAGCTTCCCTTCATAGAGAGCCCAGAACCACCTGCCCAGGACTGGCACCATCCACAGTGGGCTAGGCCCTCCTCCATCTGCCCAGGACTGGCACCATCCACAGTGGGCTAGGCCCTCCTCCATCTGCCCAGGACTGGCACCATCCACAGTGGGCTAGGCCCTCCTCCATCAATCAGCAGTCCAGAAAACGGCCTACAGGTCGATCTGATGAAAACGATTAACTCTCCAACTGATTGTCCTTCTTCTGGGGTGGCTCTAGTTTGGGTCAAATTGGGGAGAACTAAACAGCACTGTTTATATGAGACAAAACATTTTCTCCCTTTCTTCAGCAACACAGCATTGTATGTCTCCAAGACAGGCCATAGGAACTAGAATTTCTCTTTCCCAGAGAGGTTCCAGGAACCATAGTCTGTCCCTGCCTATAGGTGTTGGAGCCAGCCACAGACAAACCCTCTGGCCTCCCTTTTCCAATGGCAGGTCATCAGATCTGCATTCTGAGAGCCTGGCTCACCGCTGAAGGGAGGGATACTTGGCTCTCCAACCGTCGGCCGGCCGATCTTCTTGACCTCTGTACTGATGTTTCCACAGAAACCTCTGAGGTCAGGGTTCAAAGAACTCTAGGACAGCTGGTCATGTGACAGCTCCTGGAGGGTGGTAGCGTGGGAGGGCAGGGAAGCTCCTGGCATTTCCTTTAGGCCCTGCCCTGGGTACCTCTTCCCCTGTGTATATTTCAGGAGTTTCCTCGATTAGTTCTATGAACAAATCATTTGATCTTTTATCCCTTTCTGCTTCTTTCTATTTTTGTTTTTGACAATCTCGATATCTCTAGCTGAGTGCTGAAATCACCAGCATGAGCTCAAGCTAACTAACTGAAATACATCGGAGTTTTGTGAAACCCAATTTATATCTGAAGTGTCATAAGCAAGGAAACCCACCAAGAGCTTGGGGCAAGTGTAATCTGACTGAGTGAGAATAAGACCACTCTCACAATCTTTTGAGCTAAATATTGAAGCAAGCTTTATTAAATACTAGCCAGGATGATGGCCCTGGCCAGGTTCATGTCCAAGATTCCCAGAATATGATATCAAATCACACTAATCAGAGGTTTATAAAGAGGTTTAAAACCCACAAGCCTATCAAGTTCCCACTTTTGTCCAATCAGAGGCAAGCATACATCCTGACACACTTCCTGCCTATATACTTCCCACCTTCATGTGATCAAGCACATCCTGTGCAGTTCGAGCAAGCAAGCTTGTTTACAGAAGCAAAAACTGGTTATCTTACTTGAAGGTTAGCCCTGAGCATTCCAGGAAGTTATGTATCTCTGGGCAAGTGGGTTTAGAGGTTACAGGCTTTTTTTTGTTTTAAGGACTTGTTAAGTAATTTAAACTTAAAACACGAGGCAGGGTGTCTGGTTGACAGTCAGTGCTGACTTGGCTCAGCTAGCTTGCTGAAATAGGGTGTCGCCACACATTTTATGGTGACAGGGGTGATGATCTGTGTTAGTGGTTGAAGAACAGAGGGAAGGAAAGCAGGGAGCTGGGTTGGTTTTTTATTTAATGATCTGTGACTAGGAATGATAAACTAAAGGTCAAGGCCGACCTGAGGGACACACCATCTAGACTCTACCTCCAATGTGTGAAGAACTGAATCTACAAAACACCTGGTGCTGACAGAGGAGCCACAGGTAGAGGGAGACCCTTCTTACTGGGCCATCCCAGGAAGAGGCCTTCATACCCATACCTGGGCCACGGGTGGATTAGTGAAGGATTACCAAGGTGAACCTCAACTTTCCACAAAGCTCCCAAGAAACCACAGGGAGATTCCAGAGCAGGGCCTTTTCAACCGTCAGGTCTGTGGCCTCTCAAAGTCAAAGAACGAGCAGAGTTAGGTCAGTCTCTGTGGCACAAGAGACAGGAACAGACTAGGACTTGGTAGATCAACGCCAAGAAAACTCAAAGGAACTATCAGGGTTTTCAAGCTCTCAGACCAATCCAGACAAGAAGACATTGGCTAACACAGTGACTGTCCAGTGACGTGAATGTGCATGGAAGCTGGAGCAAACACCTTCCTTGTTAGTAAAGACACTTTCGTCTATGTCCCATTTGCCTCCAGGATGAGACACATGCCTATGTCACGTGTGCCCGAGGAAGCCAAGCACCGAGAAAGGTATTTAGTGATCAAGTGACAATCCCTTCACTGGATAGTTCCGTGTCTGATGTCTTTGTGTGCAAGACCTTCATCCTTCTGTGGCATCTCTTGAAACACCAGGAGCACAGCTGCTCACACTTACGAGCTGTTTGCTAAGTAGCTGGCTGAATCCCATTCATGCCCTCAGTGCTAACTGTGAGGAAGATCAGGAGGACTTCTGTTTAGGGCCTTTCCAGTCCCCGTGAAAGTTAGAAAGACAGAGACAGGCTCTCTTTTGCATCTTTAAGGTCAAGGAAATGAACGATCTATCTGTAGCAAGGGCCCGGGGATAGCTGTATTCCCAGCTTCAACCTGGACTGTGGTAACAATTTACTTGTGTGCATGTGTGGATGGCATGTTGTGTCCAGAATGGGGAGTCAGTCCCCTAGAGCTGGAGTCTGAGACAGTTGTGAGCAGCTGGCCATGGGAGCCAAACTCTACCCTCTGAAAGAGCAGGAGACACCCTTAACCACTAAGCCATCCCTCCTGGGCTTTTTGATAAGTTATTTCTCCACCAGTGAAATGAGCCAATTCAAGACAGATTAGATTATACTAAAGGCAGGTTTATTGGGAAGCTGCTCTCACTGAGAGCTCACTGGCCCCGAGGTCCAAGGCCAGGGGAGTCGCTCGCCACGGGGGTTAGGGGAGAAAGAGAAAAAGGGTGAAGGCACAGAGAGAGGGAAAGACCAAAATGTCTGGATTATATAAGGAAAAGCTTCTGGAGGAAGGGCAGCCCTGACCATAGGCTGGAAAGTTCAAGGTTGGGGCAGGGTGTGCCAGGTAAAGCCTGAAGCATGCTGGGAGAACCTGGAGGCCAGGTCTGCTTTGGTATGTAAAATATGCACCTCAGTCCCAGGTCCCAGGGTCCCAAACCATGCATTTTGTTTTGTTTTGTTTTTACGAGGATAGTGACCCATCCCAGGATGTTATACATTCATAAAGTGTCCAACCACTTATCTACAACCCAGCCCAGTAAACTTGTAAATGCTTTTAACTGGAGATAAAAGAGAGAAGCTGGTCCTGTTTAGTCCTGTCCTAGCCAATGAATATCTATCTACAAGCCCATGAAGGTTTCCAGTCCTTTGGTTCTGGGAGGAACATTTGTAACATCTGTGGCAAGAGCAGCTGCCTGCTCTTTTCTCAAGAACAACTGGGTTGGGGGGGGGGGGTGAAGCCTGTCTTCGTTGTTGTGGGAGCCAACTCAAGGTCCTTAAAGGGTCGGACTTGCTAGTACAACCATGACATACTTAACTGCCTTGTGTCATGTGTGTGCCCCATATACTGAGTCACATTAAAAATGAGTGTGAATCACGTGTTTTCAGCATTTACTGAACTGTTTAGAAGACAAATATCCTTTGAAGTTTTTTTGTTTTGTAACACAGTCTCCTTCCCAGGCTTTCCTGGAACTCAACAGTGGTAGCTCAAACTCACAAGAATCCTTCAGCCTGGGGTCTCCCTAGTGCTGGGGCCACAGGCGTGTGCCACCTGCCCTTACCCAGGGAGACTTTAGAAGTGCTCTCCCACATGGACAGCCGGTCTACATTTCATGGACACTGCAATTCACAAACAACACTTTGCTTTTCTGCGACTGAAGCCACTGACCCCTGTTGTCTGGCCAGGATGACATAAACTGCCTAATACGGTATGCTGCGGGGTGTGTTTACTTCCCAAACCTTCATCTGTATGTACAAAACCAGCCTCGGATTTCACTTCTAACCCTTCCCTTGTTTCTGTGCCACAGAGGAGAAAGTGCAGCTGGCTGTGGCTGTGGAAAGGCTTCCCGGGAAGGACAACGGAACTGCCCTCCTTCCGCTGGCCCTCCTGATCGATCCTGGTTCCCTTAGTGACCTGGGCATGGGCTGCAGAGACCCTGACTGTAGCCAGGCAGGCATCCTTTGGTTGCTCAGAGGCAGCTGGCCTCAGAGTCGTGAAGATCCCTCCGGTGACACTGCTTCCCTTACACCCGAGCCTCCTGTGCTGAAGCAGGATTCCTGTCCTAGGTCCCAATGAAGCAAACAGGTTCCCACCGAGCCACACTCTCTCTCTCAGGGGTCACAACCCTCCTCTGTTCTTCCTTAGCCACTCAAGATCCAGGGTATCCACAAACAAGACTCAAGGGCCTCCCTCTAGCGGGCCTGTAGGTAGATCCTCTCTCTTTAAACCTGGTGAGGCCTTGATGAGGCTGAGTGGATTATCAAAACAATTTCCCCTCAGTTCTGAAACCGGAAAGGCAGGCTCTCTGCAAGTCCTATTTCCCCTGCAATAGACTCCAAGGTGCCCTTCCCTCGCCTCTAAGTCTCCATGTCCAGGTATGCTGAGTGGGCAGGAGCTGGAGGAACCTAAAAATTCTTTAGTCTTGCCCCCACCGGTGTTGTTTCGAGATATATTGCCTGTGTGGAACCTCATCTCAAGTCACAAGCTGGACTTTAACCCTTTGTTTTCCCTCTCTGCACTGCACTAGGAGCCCCTGGCTTCTGAGGATCGCCTTCTAGAACTGACTGAGGTCACAGAAGCAGACAAGTAAGGAAAATGGCAGCTCCAGCTGCTCACAGCGAACCCTATGAATGGCTATGCAGATGTTTGAGTGCTGTGGACACCCACTGCAAGTGTGGGAGGACCGAGAAGGTGGATAAAGTCCTGGTGACCTCAGTTCAATTCCCCAGGACCCACTTGGGAGAAGTCTAGAGCCAGTTTTCACAAGTTGTCTTCTGGTTGACACCCCCCACCCCACCCCCATGCCCTCTGCCCCATGTACAAATAAATGTATTTCCTGATTTACAAGAGAATTCTAAATCTGGGCTGTGTGGCAATATCCAAATCTGGAGTTTTGTGATCTGGTCCCTAGTCATGAAAGGGTCTCACACAGGAGTGTGTGCTTGCATGAAATTCGGAGAGAGAACTGGGCATCCTCACAGCTCCCAGGAGCTGCTCCACCTAAGTTTGGGTTTCATGTGATTTCTTTGGGGCTCTGTTTTGAGTTCTCCCCATGTTACCCAGGCCATCCTCAAACTCACTATTTCCCTGCCTCAGCCTCCCCAGAGCTGAGAAGGCAGATGTGTGCCCCAGTAGCTGGCAGAGACATTTTTAAGAAAGAAAAGTTGGGTCCAGCAGTGGTGGCGCACGCCTTTAATCCCAGCACTCGGGAGGCAGAGGCAGGCGGATTTCTGAGTTCAAGGCCAGCCTGGTCTACAGAGTGAGTTCCAGGATAGCCAGGGCTATACAGAGAAACCCTGTCTCGAAAAACCAAAAAAAAAAAAAAAAAGTTGGAGTTTGGTGGCACGTGCCTGTAATCCTAACACTGAGCAGCAGAGACAGGAAAACCCAGAGTTCAGAGTTATTTGTGGCTACATATCAGGTTTTAGGCCAGACTAGGGGACTCTGCTTTAAAAACAAAACAGGACAAAAAGACCAGTGACACAGTCATAAAGAAGAACCTGCTGGATAATCTAAACTGCAAGCCAGGAATAGCAAAAGGAAAAGAAGGATGGGGGTAACTGGCATAAAGAAAATAGGAAGTGTGGCTGGAGAGATGGCTCAGAGGTAAAGAGCACTGACTGCTCTTCCAGAGGACCAGGGTTCAATTCCCAGCACCACCATGGTGGCTCACAGCAGGCTGTCCTTCCAATCTCAGGGGATTTCTGACATCTGTGGGCATGGGGTATATAGACACATTCAAGCAAATATATCTATTCAAGCAAAAAAGTATCCATAAAGGGGCTGGTGAGATGGCTCAGTGGGTAAGAGCACCCGACTGCTCTTCCGAAGGTGATGAGTTCAAATCCCAGCAACCACATGGTGGCTCACAACCATCCGTAACGAGATCTGGCTCCCTCTTCTGGAGTGTCTGAGGACAGCTACAGTGTACTTACATATAATAAAATAAAATAAATTTTAAAAAAAGTATCCATAAAAATAAAAAATCTATTTTAAAAAGAAAATAGAGCCAGGCAGTGGTGGCGCACACCTTTAATCCCAGCGCTTGGGAGGCAGAGGCAGGCAGATCTCTGAGTTCAAGGCCAGCCTGGTCTACAGAGTGAATTCCAGGACAGCCAGGGCTACACAGAGAAACCCTGTCTTGAAAAACAAAACAAACAAACAAACAAACAAAAGAAAATAGAAAGTTGGGGGTTGAGGGCTATGGCATGAGAAGGTGCTCGCCCACAAGCCTGGAGTCAACAGACTCTAGCAACCTGTCCTGTGAGTTTCTGTCCAGAGTTCCCAGCCTAAAGAAATGTAATAAGGAGAGCTGGGCGTGGTGGCACATGCCTTTAATCCCAGCACTCAGGAGGCAGAGGCAGGCCGATTTCTGAGTTTGAGGCCAGCCTGGTCTACAAAGTGAGTTTGAGTTCCAGGACTGCTGGGATTAAAGGCGTGCGCCACCACGCCTGGCTTCAAGGAATTTTTTTAAAGACTACTGATGCAGTCTAGGGGTATTGAAATGAGTTGGTTTGCTCTGCCAGTTAAAGAAAAGGCAGGGAAAAGCTGAGGCACAACAGGTAGCCTCGGAGAAATTTCAAACACCTATCAACTATGAGCTGTGAAAGGGAGGCATGTATCAGCCCTGAGGAAACACACACATACACACACACACACACACACACACACAGAGAGAGAGAGAGAGAGAGAGAGAGAGAGAGAGAGAGAGAGAGAGAGAGTGAGTCTTGGTTAGACTTTTATTGCTGTGAACAGACACCTTGGCCAAGGCAAGTCTTATAAAGGACAACATTTAATTGGAGCTGGCTTACAGGTTCACTGGTTCAGTCCATTATCATCAAGGCAGGACCAAGGCAGCATCCAGGCAGGCCTGGTGCAGGAGGAGCTGAGAGTTCTACACCTTGTTCCAAAGTAAACAGGAGAAGACTGGTTTCCAGGCATCTAGGACAGGGGTATTAAAGCCCACGCCCCTGGTGACACACCTACTCCAACAAGACCACACCACCAAATAGTGCCCCTCCCTAAGCCAAACCTATTCAAACCACCACAAGAAGACCCTTTTTTGTCTTTCCTTGAAGCCTGAGGAGTTAAAACCTCTGAAAAATTCCTCTCCTACATTGTTCAGTTTGAAGACAGATAAGATGGTTGACTGGTCCACGTTCTGCTGCAGCCTTGAACTGAGCCAGTCCCGCAGTGGGGGCCTGTTGGTGAAAGACAAGAGCTTCTAAGCTTTGTCTCTAGTCAGGAAGTTGATGAAGAAGGTGGCCATCTTGGAAATTCTTCCCATTTATTACCTAGCCATGGCTTCTTCCCCATCTGTCTACCTACCAGCAGGTCTAACCTGGTCTCTCACTTCAATGCTAAGATAAAAGATTTTTATTGAAGCCACTGCCTAACTAACTCAACCTGCCACCACGCCATCTTCAGGAGCCAACCGGTATCATAAATGAACCTTCCACAGTTAAAACAGGTTGTCTCTAATATCGAGTGGGAAGAAGATGTCAAGATGTCTCAGCTCTTTTTAGGTTTAGGGACCAATGTTTTATGGTGTGCACACAATGGCCATCTACAAGAAGTTTATTCATGACCAGGGTGGGGTTGGTGTCAAAACACCTTTAATCCCAGCACTCAGGAGGCAGAGGCAGGCAGATCTCTGAGTTTCAGGACAGCCTGGTCTACAGAGTGAAGTCTAGGACAGTCAAGGCTACATAGAGAAACCCTGTTTCAAAAAACCAAACCATAAAAAAGTCAGAAAGCAAGTTCAATCACATCACATCAAAGGTCACAAGGCCCAGTAATTTGCCATTTTGTTTAACAATGCCTTGGTGTTTGGTATGCATTAAACTCTTTGATAAACACTGCAAATTACTGGGCCTTGTGACCCAGTCAGAATTGTCTTCCTTTTAAAGGCTGAATAAAACTTTTGTTTTGTTCTGGAGACAGGGTTTCTCTGTGGAACAGCCTTGGCTTTTGAACTCAGAGATCTGCCTTCCTCTGATTAAAGGTGTGTTCCAACACACCTGTCTCAAAGGTTGAGTGATATTCTGTCGTGTGCATATGTATTCTTGTATTTTTTTTCCCTGCTGTGACCAAATACTTGACAAAGAAGAAAGGGGAATGATTTATTTTGGCTCTCAGCTGAGAGGGTACAGTGTGGTGGGACTCAGTGTTAGCAAGCCTGTGAGGCTCCTTGTTCTTGCATCAGTAGACAAAGAAAGAAACAAAGAGATTGGGTTAGAGCTGGAACCAGCCCTTAACGGTCAAAGTCCATCCCTGTGGCCCTCCCTGCCTCTGCAGCCAGAACTCCATGTCCCAGAGATTCCACAGTCTCTCTGAACATCGCCACCACCAGAGCAGCTAAGTGTTCAGCTCATGAACTTGTATGGATATTCCACACGCAAAGCACAAAAAGCTGGAGTTTAACATCTGCTTTCTTCACTGAACACTGAGTCGCCCCCACCTCGTGGATGCTGTGAATAAGGCTGTGGTGAGCACAGGCACACAGTTTGTTTTTTAAATAACCCTTTCCATTTTTCTATGACATAGAACCAGAAGTGGGGGTTCTATTTTTACCTTTGCTAACACTTCCTGTGTGGGAGAGTCTTTTGTTTATGTTTATCTATAGCAATGATAAGAAGCTTAAAGAAATTAGGTAACATGTAGGACAGCTGGAAATCTCCTTAGTTGGAGTTCATTAGACTCGGGTCACAACCCTGCCGATTTCCCCCACCCTATGGTTAAGTTACAGCAGCATCCTAGCAGTCACCCACATCCATGGCACCTCTGTCCTGCACGTCTGCCCCGTCACTATTATCTGAATGCCTTGGAACAGCATCATTTCTTGTGGCTGGGTCTTGAATGAACTCCTGAGTCTTCCGAAGTTCTCTCCCTTCAGACCTGCCATAGAGACTGCTGTCACTTGGACCCCAGACCTGGAACTTCAGGTGTCTTGTAAGGGCCTTGAAACTTAGCCTCACAGCCAAGCACAAAGGTAAGCTGACAGGAACCTCAGGCAGGAACCTCAGGGGCTTCTCTCCCTCTACTTTTTTTTTTTTTTAAGATTTATTTTTATTTATTATATGTAAGTACACTGTAGCTGTCTTCAGACACTCCAGAAGAGGGCGCCAGATCTCGTTACGGATGGTTGTGAGCCACCACGTGGATGCTGGGATTTGAACTTATCACCTTCGGAAGAGCAGTCGGGTGCTCTTACCGGCTGAGCCATCTCACCAGCCCCTCTCCCTCTACTTAAAAGGCTTATTTCTGAGGCTCCAAAGAATCTTGGCATTTGGAGCAAGAGACTCCTCCTGACTGGGGAAAGGGCGTGATTCTGGAGGAGCAGGACGCCTGTCCGAATCTGGTGAGGCACCGGCCTGGTCAGTTTTTAGGGTCAAGCTTATTACTACCAGGTTTTCCTCTTAAATGTCTCCACCGTCACTTTGACACACGGAGGGGACTCTCTAGCATCCACAGGGGCAGCCAACTGCTTTCCATCCTACCTGGCATGGAGTAGCACCAACCCCTTGATCCAGAGCAAAGCTCTGTCAGATACAGCAGGTTTTGGTCAGCTACTACGTGAGGGCCAGAGCTAGCTCTCCATGTGAGTTTGTAAATAAAGTTTTGATGGAATACAGACCTTGCATTAAGTCACCCAGTGTCCCGCCACTGTCAACACAATGTTGTGAGGTTGTGACACTCTATGAACTGCAGAAACCTCCGGAATTGTAGTACAGAATGCCTACAAATTGTAGTACTTCGGAAGTTGAGGTAGGACAGTCAGGAAGTCTGAGGCCAGCCCGGGGTTATGTTAGATTCTAATTCATAAAACCTTCAAAACAAAACAAAAACAAACAAACAAACAAACACCCCACCCTGGAGTGTTTCAGTGTTTACTTTTTTTTTTTAGTCATTGAGTCTGCCTGTCTGTCTGTCTGTCTGTCTGTTTGTAGGTATATGCATGTAAGCACATGCATGTAACCTTGGACATTAGAAGAGGGCATTGATCCCCTGAACTAGAGTTGAAGGCTTGTGAGCTGCCTGGTGTGGGTGTTGGGATCCAATCTCAGGTCATGTGTAAGTGTAAATGAACTAGCACTACTAGCTGCTGAGCCGCCTTCCAGCCTACAGTACATTGACCTTCTACCCAGCTCTTTATAGAACGCGTGCTCTGGCCCCTGAACATAGCCTGTCCATGTTTGAACACAGGAATGCCTGGGTATCCTTCCTCAGCAGTGTAAGGGAGTGTCCTGAGGGAGGGCTGCTGGAATCCTCTCCTTCTCAGGTAGGAAGCAGCAGGCTCTGCTACCAAGCCCAGGGTCGATGTTAATAGGCCAGGCAGTTGTTTTCTGGAGTTCTGCCCACAGTCTCCAGATTTCTCCTTTTAAAAATGTTTTTAAACCTAATTATGTTTTCTATGTGTGTGGGGGGGGGCGGGGAGGGGGGAGAATGTATGGAAGTACAGGTGTCCTCAGAGACCATAAAAGGGTGTCAGATCTTCTTTTGGAGTAACGGAAACTGGCAGCTGAGAGAAGTCCAGTGTGGGTGCCAGGAACTAAACTCTGGTCCTTCCAAAGAGCAGCACATACCCTTCCTTGACAACAATGCCATCCCTCTAGCCTGCTATCAACAACAGTTACTACCAATCTTAATATTAGTTTCTCTTTTACATCTATTTAGTTTGCATCTGTGTGGATATACATGTGTGTAGGTCAAGGGACAACTGGCTGGAGCCCTTCTACCCAAGGGTTGTGTGGTTAAACTCAGGCTTTCAGGCTTGTGGTAGAACCATCTTACCAACCCCTCCAGTCTTCTTCTGAGGCATTTAAGAGTAAACAGCCTGGCGGTAGAGGCACAGACCTGCCGCCAGCACAAGCACTAGGAAACTGAGGCAGGCAGATTTCTGGGTTTGAGGCCTGCCTGGTCTACAGAGTTCCAAAGTTACACAGAGAAATCCCATCTTGAAAAAGCCTGGTGTGATGATTCATGCCTGCAATCCTAGCAGTTGGGAGGAAGAGAGAGCACAAATTCAAGTCCAGCCTGGGCTACATGAGACCCAATCTCAAAAATTAAAGCTTAAAAGTTAAAAATAATAATAATAATAATAAAACAATCCAGTTGGCAGGGTAGGCTCCATGACCATGTGCCAATAAACAAAACACCAACAAAAACAAAACAAACCACAAAACTTGTGGTTCAATCCCCAGCAACCTTGCCCAAGCCCAGATCTTGAACCATTACAGAAGAATCCTCAGTGAAGAAAGGTCCTGTCACTGACTCCAAAACAAAACTCTGTTTCCCTTTCTGTCTCTTTTTGACCCTCTTACATAATAACCCAGGCTGCTCCTTGAGGTGTTCCCACCTCCTACTCACTGGGGTTACAGGTGTGCAGTACCCAGCCCACCTCTGGCACAGACACTGTCAGACAACAGATTCAACAGTTCATAGGAACTGTTCTGAAACCTACCCTTCACTGTGGCATTGTCTGCTGGAAATTTCTCTGTCTCTGTGTGAATATTCCTGATCCATCTTCGACATCCTCCATGTATCTTCTTTTGAAGGTGCTTTTCTGCTTAGGGGCTTTCTCAGAGCCTCTGATTTCGTCTGGTTCCCCGCTCCCCCTTCCATTTTCTTCCTGGCTGAAGCCCAACTCACACCCACTCCACCTGGCTTTGGGTCACAGATTGCCTCCAACATTTCCAACTACCATAGATAGTTTTGCACACCTGACACACGTGGCTCTTGCACATTCAGCTCAGCCAGTAACTTAAGGCCTTCTCCTCCTTTGTATCACTTGCTACAGATTCAAAATGAAGACTACAGATTCA
Source organism: Mus minutoides (assembly GCA_902729485.2). Classification (NCBI taxonomy): domain Eukaryota; kingdom Metazoa; phylum Chordata; class Mammalia; order Rodentia; family Muridae; genus Mus; species Mus minutoides. The sequence continues at coordinate 148,652 of LR756424.1, read as the reverse complement.
AAACGAAGACAGTTCCAGGTGCCTCTGCCTCTCATTCCAGCACTCACGAAGTAAAAGGAGGTGGGTCTCTGAGTCTGAGGCAGCCTGGTCTACAGAGTGAGTTCCATGATAGCCAGGGCTGCACAGAGAACTCTCTTTGGAGGTGGGGAGAGAGGCTGCAAACAAAAAAAGCAGTAACAAAAAGTTCAGTCAGCCTCACTTGCATCATAGAAAGGGGGCTCTTGTGAGATTTGTTAACAAGGGTTGTTCTCTCTGTAAACTTCCAACTTCAAGAAAGTGGCTGCTTCCTTCTCCAAGCTCTTCTTCAGTCTGGTTTATGTTTCATTCATTTATCAACATCATTATTATTATCATCATTATATATAATATATACATATAGACTACACACACATACACACACATACACACACACACACACACACACACACACACACACACACACACATAGAGTCTTGGAATTTGTAGAATTGACCTGGAACTCAGGGATCCTCCTGTCTCTGCTTCCCAAGTACTGGGATTAAAGGCATGGGCCACCACACCCGGACATTATTTTTCGGTCAAGGTCTTGTTATATGGTACCTTAAGATAACCAAACTAGCCGGGCGTGGTGGTGCACGCCTTTAATCCCAGCACTTGGGAGGCAGAGGCAGGTGGATTTCTGAGTTCAAGGCCAGCCTGGTCTACAAAGTGAGTTCCAGGACAGCCAGGGCTATAAAGAGAAACCCTGTCTTGGAGAAAAAAAAAGATAACCGAACTAATTCAGTATTTTAAGTGCTGAGATTACTGGCAGGTGCCGCCCTGCCCTGCTGCCTGTTTTTTGGAGACATGGTAGCCCTGGCTGTCCTAGAACATACTCTAGGTCAGGCTGGCTTTGAACCTAACTTTTTTTTCCCCCTGTAGTGCTGAGCATTGGACCCAGGGCCACATGTATGCTAGGCAAACAGTCTACCACAGAGCCATACCTCAAGTCTCTCTTTTTCCTTTTCCAGCTTACTTGTTCTCTAGACTGTTAACTCAGCTTCCAAACTTTGACATTCAAGTATTCCGGAATGTAAAATTCCCCTTGCTCTTTCCAAGATGTGTGCATTTGACGATGGAATTCTTATCCGGGCCCCACCCCCAGGGCAGACACTGGCCGAGTTCTGATGATCTGTCTTGGACTCTGACAGCAGTGGGACTTTAACCTCTAGGAATGTGAGGCCCACATATTTGTGTGGCCCTGTGGCCCATTCATCACCAAGAGGGGCTCCATTATCAGGGCTTCACCGGATTTAAAAAAAAAAAAAAACACTTAAAAAAAACTTTTTTAAAACCTTAAAGGGATAACAGCAAGGCTGTACTTAAGTTCCTTGGCTTTTGCCAGTCTCTCTCTGGAGTTCTCCTTTCAGTTTTCCTGGCTCGCTTAGAGATCGGCCTGGACGCCTCGGCAAGGCAAAGGACTGTTTTCAATGAAAGTTTTTTAATTCTTTTGAGACTCAACTGATCTGTTTTCTTCTCTCTTCCTCTCCATCTGTCACTGAGTCTGTTTCTCCATCTCTATCTTGCTTCTCTCTCTCTCTCTCTCTCTCTTTCTCTCTCTCTCTCCCCATTTCTTCAGTGCCAGAAAGAGGAATTCAAAGAATGTAATGGAACCCCAACAGGTATGAAAGAAAGAGCTGCACAGACACGTGGAAAGCCCAGTGAGAGTGTGTGTGAGTGGTAAATTTGTGAGTGTGTGTGTGTGTGTGTGGTGGGAGGACTCAGAGAGGAGTTCGGAGCCAGAGAGGGGAGGAGGCAGCCAGGCACTCAAAGCCCCATCCTCCTCCTGTATGCGGTTGGAGCTCATGCTTTCGAAGGTTTGTTATGATTACCGTGCAGGGGAGGAGTGTGAGTTCTGAGCTGACGAGGTTTATTCTGAACAAGGGCTGGGAGCAGGAGAAGGGCTGGGAGCAGAGAGGCTGCCATCCGAGCAGCTCAGACACCTACACAGCACACCTCGCAGAGGGGAGATCAGGGAGACCTGAGGGAGCAAACTGGGCAGGAACTTTATTCTGGGAAGTGTGACTAAGCCTGTCCTTCTAAGCTCTGTTCTGGGCTGTGTGGTTCAGTTTTATCACAGCTGGTTCCTCACTGAAAAAGGCCAAGTAGGCATCCCTTTCACGCCCATCAACAAACAGATGAAAGAGGACGTGGGCTGTGTGTGTGTGTGTGCGCGCGCGCGCGCGCGCGCGCGCGCATGCATCACAGAACTTATGTAACCAAGCACGTTTTATTCAGCCACATGAAGAATGAAATGATGTGATGTCCTCTGCGTTAATCTGGGTGGAAGTGGAGATCCCTGAGTTCAACGGGCCAGACTCACAAAAGAAAGGTTGCGTTTTCTTCCTCTTATACAGGGTCTAGATTCGTGTGTGAGACAAGCAGAAAGTGAGAAGAAAGAAGCGACCAATGGGGTGGGGGCAAAGGAAGGTAATAAAGGTTGGAAAAGGGTGTGCATTCTCATATGCGGAATCTAGTTTATACACAGACACTCTTGCAGGGTGGGAACCATTTGTGGAGAGGAAGGGAACCAGGCAAGAGGGGGCAGGGCAGTGAGAGGGTTGGGAGGGGTGTGAGCAAAATGTATTATTCCCATGTGGGGAAACGTGGTGGTTTCCCTGTGTAGCCCTGGCTGCCCTGAAACTCACTCTGTAGACCAGGCTGTCCTCCTGGAACTTGCAGATATCCACCTGCCTCTGCATCTGAGTGCTGGGGTTAAAGGCATGTACCAACTACCACCCAGCTAATTAACCATCTTAAGATATAGGCATGAGAAGGCTATCCGATCAAGTGAGGTCCTTTTTTGATGTCAAGGCAGAGCCCATGGCCATGGCTCTTTAGTCACCAGCCCATGGCCACCAGTCTTAAGTCCTAGTCATGCTTCCTTGTGAGTCAACTGGAACGGACTGCTAACGTTTCCCAGACTGTGTGGCACCAGCTGTAGGAAGTGACCTCTAAGCCACAGCACTTGGGGGCTTTTAATTCCATCACCAGGGAGGGTCGCTCTATGGTAACAGGTGGAGTAAAATCAGCAGCTGGGGTGACTGGGGTGGGGTGGGGTCATTAGCAGGGACCTGGGGAGGCAGCGAGGGGAATGAGCTGCTAAGACTTTGAGGGTGTCTCTGCAAGACATCAAGGTGGCAGAGGCACAAGCAGTGGCAAGGCCCCTTCACCTGTAACTGGAGCTGGCACCAATGTCATCAGACTGTAGATGAAACATGGGCGGGAGTTCCTACCTGTCATCACTCTAAAGGTGGCTCTGGATGCTTGTTGGGGTGGTATCCAGAAAACAACCAGCCCTTGCCACGACTAGGAAGCACCCTCATCCTCCCCGATGGCCGACACCCTCTTCTCTCACTTAGGGGCTACCTGGCGTGTCCAAAAAATTGATCATCCAATTGATCCACACTGCTGACAAAGAACTGTGTGTCCCAAAACATAACTCATTTATTTTCAGTTTTGGGCCAGGATCTCAAGTATCCCAGACCGGCTTTGAACCTACTAAGTAGTCGAGAGTTCAGAGTCTGTTTCTCCTGTCTCCAACAAAGTGGAAACTTTAAGCATTCTTTGGGAAGTTGGTTAGATGGTGTTTTTCTGGGGCAAACATGTGAAGGAACTTTTGTTTTGTTTTGTTTTTGTTTTTTCGAGACAGGGTTTCTCTGTATATCCCTGGCTGTCCTGGAACTCTCTGTAGACCAGGCTGGCCTCGAACTCAGAAATCCACCTGCCTCTGCCTCCCAAGTGCTGGGATTAGAGGTGTGTGCCACCACTGCCCGGCTGTGAAGGAATGTTTTGTTAAAGTGGACACAGGTATGAGAGACTAAGCTGGACTTGTAAAGGATGTTTAGCTGAAGCAGACACAGGAGAAAGGATGCTCTGTTAAAGCAAGCACATGAAAGGACACGTGATGGAGGATTCTGTGCTAAAAGGCACGCATATACTGGTCTGCCACGCATGTACTGGTCTGCATGTACTGGTCTGCTACGCATGTACTGGTCTGCCTTATATTGTGTAGCTGAGCTTTTATTTTGGGGGACTCTAGAGAGAGAAACATACCAAAAAACTTTTGGTGGTGTGTTATAGTTTGTTGAATTTTGTGGACTCTGGCTGATTGGCAAAGTGATGTCAGCTGAGACAGACGCACAAGCTAAGGCAAGACCCATGGAGGACACGTGACAGTTGGAAGATAAATAGGACTGGACAGTGACAAAGGCTGGCCTAGGTTTGCTTATAAAACTAGCTGTGCAGTGCTTGTGGGTCTCGAGTCTTCGCTGATCTTTGCTTTGCAGAGAGAGGCACAGCCGAGAACTTCTCCTGGCGTTCCTCCTGCTGACTCGAGCCATGGCTGAGGCCTGGCTCTCTCTGCTAAGTAGTGCCACTGCTGCCAATTGCAGTTTGTTACATATATGTCCTGTCGAACTAGACTGCTGGTGTATCCGTGAAGTGTCTGAGAGTGAATCGAGCTGTTGTTTTTGACCTGTGCTCTGAACTGTTGACTTTTAGACAACACAGAGGGAATTGCTCTAAAGAACCATTTCTAAACAGGTTCACTTCCCCTATATCTTTTTTTTTTCTACTACCTTTGGTGGGTGGTGGGCTAAAAGGGATGTTAAAGCATTTAAGAACCGTCATTAAAAGTAAGTTTTAAAAATTAAAATTACACCCTACCTCCTGGGGGCTGCTACAGCTGTACACCATCACAGCCTTAGGAGGTGCTGGGCCTCAGGTCCAGGATTTTCCCTGTCCAATTACAATAGGGTAGTGGGGGGCCTGTGATTGGACAGGGAAAAGGGAGGCAGCATTAAGAGTTGCAGAGACATTGGGGGCTGGTGAGATGGCTCAGCGGTTAAGAGAACTGATTGCACTTCTGAAGGTCCTGAGTTCAAATCCCAGCAACCACATGGTGGCTCACAACCACCCATAACGAGATCTGACATCCTCTTCTGGAATGCCTGAAGACAATATAATAAATAAATAAATCTTAAAAAAAAAAAAAAAAAAAAAAAAAAAGAGTTGCAGAGACAGGGAGCATCTGGGGTAGCAAGGAGAAGGAAGATGGCGGTGGACGTGAACTCACACGTTGTTTACCAGCCACAAGTAGTTGTGATATCATAAAGTTAGCATAAATTGGGATTGGGATAACGCTTTTATCATTATCAACTGGTTCTGAAATTATTCTATTGGCTTCTTGCAAACTTGATATTATTGATACATAAATCTGATTGGTTCCTTATGCTATAGAGTGTTGATTTTATCGGGTTACTGGGTATTGTGATATGCAACCCTGAGGTTGGCAGTTCCATTTAGTTACTGGGATGTGGGGTCACCGACTACATGGGTTTATGGCCGAGGAAGGAGCAGCGCCAGGGACAAGTGAACGAGAGAGGGGTCAAGCGCAACGGGCGCGAGCTGGGGAAGAATAGCTACCTCCCCAGCCCCTCACCAACTTTTAAAATAATATATTCTTCATTTATTTATCGTGTAGAGGGTCATGGCATGGCACACGAGGGGATCAGAGAACAACTTGCTGGGGTCAATTTTCTCCTCTAACAATGTGGATTCTGGGGGTCAAAATTAGGTCACCAGGCTTGGTGACAAGTGCCCTTTAGCAACAAGTGCTCTCTCTCTCGCTCTCTCTCTCTCTTTTTTTAAAGATTTATTTATTTATTTTATATGAGTACACTGTAGCTGCCTTCAGACACACCATTAGAGGGCATTGGATCACATTACAGATGATGTGAGCCACCACATGGTTGCTGGAAATTGAACTCAGGACCTCTGAAAGAACAGCCAGTGTTCTTAACTGCCGAGCAGCCATCTCACTAGCCCTGACACTCCACCTTTTTCTGAGACTGAGTCTTTCCCTGACCGTACATCTTTTCACGGTCTGAGCTGGAGTAGATGGCCTGAAAGTTCCCACCTTGGCTGCAAATGCACTGGCGTTGAGCTTTTTGTTTTGTTTTTAGTTTTTTTCGAGACAGGGTTTCTCTGTATAGCCCTGGCTGTCCTGGAACTCACTTTGTAGACCAGGCTGGCCTTGAACTCAGAAATCCGCCTGCCTCTGCCTCTCAAGTGCTGGGATTAAAGGCATGTGCCACCATGCCTGGCTTGGAGTTGAGCTTTTAAGGCTAGTTCCATTGCACTGACTCTCAGCATGGGTGTGTGGTTTGACCTCGGGGGGGGGGGGGGGGGGGGCCCTGCGATCACGATTTGCTCTCTGCTGTTTTGAGACAGGCTCCCTTGTAGTCCTGGATCGTCTGCAGCAAAACACAACATTGAACTCAACTTCCTGCCCTCACTTCTCAAGCACTGGAATCATGGGCACGCGCCATCCACCTAGATTCTGGCGTCATATTCTGTCTTTTCCCACATTTTACTGTTTGGTGCTTTTTAAACACTTTAAAAGATTTTTATTTATTTACGTATTTACTTATTATTTTGAGAAAAGAATCTCACTATATAGACTTGGCCGGCCTGCAAGTTGTTATATAGACCAAGCTATGTAAGATCAAGTGTATGCTTAAAATCTTAGTACTTGGGAGGTAAAGGTTACCTTCAGCAACGTAGTGAGGTTCATTCCAGTCAGTGTACATGAGTCCCTCTTTCAATAAACTAAAACACAACAAAATAAGGAGACCAGTATATGGCTCAGTGGGTAACAGCATTTTCTGCCAAGTCTGATGACTGGTAGTTTAATCCTGGGGAATCAGATGGTGGGAGAGAACCAGGTAGCTGTCCTCTGATGTTACACAAACATGTGGTCTGTGTGCCCCTCACTGCACATGTGCAATGTTAAGTCATACACACACACACACACACACACACACACACACACATACACACACAGGAATCAACCCTAAACAGCCAAGACAATGACAGAAAAAGCTGGGTGTAATCACCCACAACTTTAATCCCAGCCCTCAGGGGCAGAAGCAAATGCATCTCTGTAAGTTCCAGACCAGACTGCTCTGTATATTGAGTTCCAGGACAGCTGGAGCTACATAGTGAGACCCTGTCTAAAGGAGAACCTAAGCAAAACCAGCCTTCAAAATGCACATCATCATATATAATCAATATGTAAAACATGCTTACATATTCGGTGATATGTAACAGACTCTGTGGCAGTGGTTGTCAAACTTCCTAATGCTGTGACCCTTTCACAGTTCCTTCTGTTGTGGTGACAACTCCCACGCCCCCCCCCCCAAAAAAAAACCCCATAAAATCATTTTCTTTGCTACTTTATAACTTTGCTACTGTTATGAATCAAGAGCTGATATGCAGGCTATCTGGCACGGGACTGTGAAAAGGGGCCGAGACTCACAGACTGAGACTGCTCTGTGGTGACAAAACGTTTCAGGGCTACGGAAGCCAGCACCGACCAGCGTTCTGTGGAATGCCCAGATATCTCAATAGAGGGCCCGTGATTAGCTGGGAGGGAAATCTTACTCAGCAACAGTCCTCCTGCAAGGCAATCTGTGGCTGCCCTCAAGACTCACTGCCGCCTGCTTCAGTCTCCAGCCACCCCAGTATTCTGAGGAAACCTGGAGGTCAGTTAGGAATTCCATTTTTTTTTTTAGATTTATAGCCGAGCATGGTGGTGCACACCTTTAATAACAGCACTTGGGAGGCAGAGGCAGGCGGATTTCTGAGTTCCAGGCCAACCTCGTCTACAAAGTGAGTTCCAGGACAGCCAGGGCTATACAGAGAAACCCTGTCTCGAAAAACCAAAAAATAAAATAAAATAATAAGATTTATTTATTTTATGTATATGAGTACATCACCATTGCTCTCTTCAGAAGAGGGCATCAGACCCCATTACAGATGGTTGTGAGCCACCAATTGGTTGCTGGGAATTGAACTCTGGACTTCTGGAAGAGCAGTAGGCGCTCTTACCCGCTGAGCCACCTCTCCAGCCCTAGACATTCTTCCTGAGGATTCAGGAGCAGCAGACAAGCAGTTATCAGCAGAGAAGTATGCTTGTTGTCCCACTCCTCAAAATGCCTCTTTGGGGTGTGGAGGCACACCCTTGTCATCCTAGAACCCTGAAGGTCAAGGAAGGAACATTACTGCAAGTGTGAGGGCTAACCTGGGCATACAGTGATCTCTTCTCAAAACAACTATTCTCAGTGCTGAATAACCTAGGCATGGTACCCCACACTTATAAATCTACCACTTAGGAGGTGGAGGCAAGAGGATATGAAGTTTAAGGTTATTCTTGTGTATATGTAGCAAGCCTGAGGCCAGCCTGGGCTACACAACACTATCTCAAAGAATAAAATAAAAATATTTATAAGGCCCAGAAAAAATGGCTCAGTGGGTAAAGACGCTTGCCACCAAGCCTGAAAACGTGAGTTGGATCTTTGAACTTGTGTAATGGGAACAAGAGAAACAACTTCTACAAGATGTTTTTTGATACACACACACACACACACACACACACACACACACACACTTACAATCTTTTTTTTATTTTTTAGTCTTTCTACATAGCCCTGGCTGTCCCGCAACTCACTATGGCGTAGACCAGGCTGGCCTCAAACTCACAGTGATCTATCTGCCTGCCTCTGCCTCCTGAGTGTTGGGATTAAAGGTGTGTGTCATCACACCTGGCAGAATAAATGTTTTCTTAAAGAAAAATTTTAATGAACAATGAGAGTAATTGTTTTATTATTATTTCTTGGCAACTTTAAAATCCAAAACTATTAAGGTTTGGTCACTGGTACACTTTCCTGGACATAAAGTCTCACTGGACGGTTTATTTTCACTAGAGACAGCCTTGCAGGAAGGAAGCTCACCGTGGGCCTGGCAGATCCCCTTTCATGGACAGCAGGTGCTGCTTCCAGCCACACCCATGAGTGTGTCCCCAAACCAGAGTTAGAAAATGGCTGACTTCCAGCCCATTCCCCAGAACTCAGAGACTGTCTTCCTGTTTATCCTGGTGAAATGCCTGTGCTATACTGGCCCTCTGCATCGTATTCAGACAAAATGGTCACACAGAGAAGCCGGAGGTCCTTCGACATAATCAGGCACTTTGTCCCTTGAGTGGAAAAGACACTATGCTAGGAATGTTTGGTGATTGTCAGGATTTAGGACACATTCAATATCTTAAGAAACTGAACTCAGAGCTGGAGAGATGGTTCGGCGGTTAAGGGCACTGGCTGATCTCCCAGAGGTCCTGGGTTCAATTCCCAGCAACCACAGAGCAGCTCGTAGCTCTCTGTAACTCGTTTCAGGGGATCTGACACCCTTATACAAACATACATGTAGTCAAATCACCAATACACATAAAATAAAAAGAAAATAAATATAAGAGGAAAGTAAACTGAACTCAGCTAGGCAGTGCTTGATTTCTGTACTTGGAAGGCTGGTTTTGTGAGTTCAAGGCCAGCTTAGTCTAGAGTGAGTTCCAGGACAGCCAGGGCTACACAGAGAAACCCTGCCTCATAAAACAAACAGAACAAAAAACAACCCCCCCCAAAACCAAACCAAAAAGAAAGTCCTTTTTCTTCTGGGATTCCTAAAGAGCCTAGTCATTTCCGTGTGTGTGTGTGTGTGTGTGTGTGTGTGTGTGTGTGTGTGTGTGTGTGTGTAGGCGGGAGGCTGAGGAACTCTTGTGTGTGGCAGGAGGATCTTGAATGAGGCCAGCCTGGGCTACAAAGAGACTTTGCCCATGTCACGCCTTCTCTGTCATCTAGCTGCATTGCTAAATGTTTTTACTTTATTACTTGGAGACTTTGGGCCTCACTAACTTGTCTAGGCTGACCCTGAACTTGCTCTGTAGCCCAGGCACACTCTGTAAGCAAGAATTCAACTTTCAATCCTCCTGCTTCAGGAACATGGCACCATCACACCAGTGCTCCTTGAAGTTCACCCTCTGCCTGGTGTCTGCCTTTACACTTCTGAGATCATTGCTTCCTAACTTAGGGGAGCTCCTGCCAAGAACGGTGGCCACTCAGGTAGCCAATCAGCTGTGGTCCAGGTTGTCATGTAGGAGCAGACAAAGTGGCACTTTTTGAATTCTTCAGTCTGTTTCCACCATGTTGCTCTTGACTGGCCTCAGGCAGGCACTGCCTGAAAAAGCGACTCCCACAGTGTACCTCTCACCTTCTGTTCAATGGACCCTCTACCACTTCCTACCTCATAGATTGACCATGAAGACAGTTTTATGTTGACAGCTACCTTGGTGATGGTAGCCCAGATTCTTATCCAAGCAACTTAGTTACTGGCATGCTTACCAAGACCTCCCAGATGAGAATTACTGCCTAAGTTATCAAACTACAATAATCACAAAGTCCATAATTGTGGACTTTTGGAAACATTTGAAAGGAGTATTTTATATATATATATATATATATATATATATATATATATATATATATATATATAACATAAATATGTTATACATATAACACACTCTCTCTCTCTCTCTCTCTCTATATATATATATATATATATATATATATATATATATATATATATAGTGTGTGTGTGTGTGTGTATTGGTGTGAAAATTTCAGATGCCCTGGAACTGGAACTGGAGGTATAGTTGTGAGCTGCCACATGGGTACTAGTACTTGAACCTTGGTCCTTTGGAAAAACAACCAGTGCTCTTAACCACTGATCCATCTTTCCTGCCCTCTGTATTTGACTTTCTATTAATTGTATGCTTGTGATTCTCTATGCTTAATTGCAACAAGAAAAGTTACCAGGAGTTTCTGGGCTATTTGTCTTCTGAGATAGGCTGGCCTGGAACTTGAAACTCAGAAACTGTTTCAGCTTCGTAAGTGTGCAACCGCATGAGAGCCATGACTGATTCTGTTAACTAAAATCTTAAGTCTGATATCTTTAAGTAGAATTCAATAAAAAATACAATTTAAAAAAACCCCACAAAAACCATGTAGAGAGGTAAACTGAACATTAACCTTGTGAGAGAGAAGCTGTTTGGGGTCAGTGACTTGGCAGGAAAAGGCAGCTGCACCTGTGACTGACACCTCGCGCCTGAGATGGAAGGAGAGAGCGAAGGAGAGAGCGAAGGAGAGAGCGAAGGAGAGAGCTTACTCCAGAAAGTTGTCCTCTGACCTCCAGATGCACTGTGGATTGTACATGCCCACATATGTACACATACACCTGAAACCAATAAACTGTAATAAAAAAATTAAAGTTCTTTGACTATGGGGCAATTTTAATATGTACAAGCAAGTAAATGTAGAAGAGCTGTAACAAATTCCCTGCTTGTTGCTTCCAGCCAAGACAAGTTACTACTCTTAGGAACAGTTAAAAAAATAAGTGTACCTACTCTAGCAAGAGAGGCCTAAGAACTATCTGATTCTACTTGTATCTACTTACTTGTGGTGGTGGGGGGAGGTTCCTGGGGATCAAAGTTAGGATCCTAGGCATCCAGCAAAGACCTAAATGAGCCACATGCCCAGACTGCTTCCTGCGTTTAATGTATGCATTTCAGAAAGTATTTTCTTTGGTCCCGGGAAATGAACCCAGGGCTTTGCATACAGCAAGCAAGCACTGTACCCCTGAACTACACCCCCAGATCAAAATGGCTTTTTATTTTTGCATTGGGAAGGATCTCATGTAGTCAGGGTGGCCTCTGTGTAAGCAAAGATTAACTCTGTCTCCATCTCCCAAGAGCTGGCACTACAGATGTGTGCTACCACCATGTCCAGCTTCAAAATTATCCTTAAAGTATATGCGTGTAAATGTATCACTCTTACATTTCTGAGTTGTTTTGCTTGCAATTTCATTTAAACAGCAGAGCTAACAATTCCTGTTTCTGTGTTCCCCTGGCATCCAAACAGCAATTTTAAACTCTAGGCTGTCTGTCCCAATGGCTACACTCAAGTATATGACCATGTGTACATTATAACAAATGTTTGCATCTAGGCAGGTCCTTCTGTTTTGGAGTTAGTATGACCATGTCGAACTCTGTAGCCCTGGCTGCCCTGGAACCCACCACGTAGGGCAGGTTGGTCCTGAACTTGTACAGTTCTTGCTTCCCCCTTCTGCAGCTCCAAATATACCTTTCTCCTTGCCCTGGTCTCACTCGTGGAAACGACAGTCTCTGGTTTGTTTCTCTGAGCTGTGTGTGTGGATGTGCATTTGAGAAAGGGTCTCTGTCCTGGAACTCTGTTTGTAGCCCAAGCTGGCCCCAATTTCACAATGATCTTCCTGCCTCTGAGTGCCAGCATTCCAGCATTAAAGCTGTTCGCCAGCGTGCCAAGCTCTGTGAGCTTTGAAGGTTTCATAAAAACAAAGAAACACCAACTAGTGTGTTCGTCTCAATTCACTACACTGAAAACAAACAAAATGCAGATAACTGAGCTGGCAAAGAGGGCTCACGCTAATCACCTCACCAGTGACCAGAAGAGGTAGGAGAGTCCACTTCCGAGGACTACCGGGCTGCGTCTCAAGACAACAAAGAAAGCCCGTAATAATCCTCGTAATTCTGCAGACACTATTGCAGATTCTAAAGCGAGACTTTAACTCCCTATGCAGCTTCGTTCACGGACTATGCTCTGGAGGGCTTCAGGCCTGAATGCGTATCTGGAACCGAGCCCTGATTACCTTACTTAACCCAGAGGTCTCGAACCGGAACCGGGAGAAATCTCAGAGTTTAAGGACCGCAGAAAAGCAAAAACAAAGCAAAGTCAGGACCAGGCCCGGCGACTGCAGGAGCCGGTCCCCGAGCAGGCTGCCCGGGGGGCCTTTGTTGTGCCCTCCGCGGCCTCGGGGGAGCAGCAGACCGGGAGCGCGCAGCGGCCGTCCCGGAGCTTGGAGCGGCCCAGCGGCCGTCTGAGCTTCCGTTTCCTCCTCCGCGAGACCGAGGTGGCCGAGGCAGCCCCGGAGCGCTTGCCGGCGGGCCCGAACAGGCAGGTGGAGCCGCGCGCGCGCGCAAGCCGGCGACGCGCGCCCCGGGCGGAGCCGCGAGGCGGAGGGGAGGGCGGAGGAAGCAGCGCGCCCGCCCGCTAGGCCCGGCCCGCCGCGTGCGCGCGGCCCCCGCCCTCTCCGCCCGCGCGCCGGGTCGCCGGGGCCGTGGTGTACGTGCAGCGCGCGCGGAGCGAGTGGCGCCCGCAGGCCCGCGCCCTGCCCGCCCGCCCCGACGCAGCCGGCTGGGCCCGCCCGCCCAGGGCGCCGTGCGCCGCGCAGGCCGCGCTCTCTCCGGCGCGATGCGGCGCTAGGTGGCCCCGGGCAAGGCAGGCGAGGCCAGGGCGCGCGCGGCCTCCCGCAGCGGGCGGCGGCCCCGGGCGGGCGCCCCGACGGCCCCGCCGCCGCCCCGCTCCCGGCCCGCGGCCCGCCCTGCCGCGGCCATGGCCAGTGACAGCGGCGGGCCCGGCGTGCTGAGCGCCAGCGAGCGCGACCAGCAGTACTGCGAGCTGTGCGGGAAGATGGAGAACCTGCTGCGCTGCGGCCGCTGCCGCAGCTCCTTCTACTGCTGCAAAGAACACCAGCGCCAGGACTGGAAGAAGCACAAGCTGGTGTGCCAGGGCGGCGAGGCCCCCCGCGCGCAGCCCGCGCCGGCGCAGCCCCGCGTCGCGCCCCCGCCCGGTGGGGCCCCCGGAGCCGCGCGCGCCGGCGGGGCGACCCGGCGCGGAGACGACGCGGCGGCCTCGCGCGTACCGGGCCCGGAGGACGCGGCGCAGGCCCGGAGCGGCCCCGGCCCAACAGAGTCCGGCTCCGAGGATCCTCCGCTTAGCCGGTCTCCGGGCCCCGAGCGCTCCAGCCTGTGCCCAGCGGGTGGCGGCCCCGGGGAGGCGCTGAGTCCCGGCGGAGGGCTGCGGCCCAACGGGCAGACCAAGCCGCTGCCCGCGTTGAAGCTGGCTCTGGAGTACATCGTGCCGTGCATGAACAAGCACGGCATCTGCGTGGTGGACGACTTCCTGGGCAGGGAGACCGGGCAACAGATCGGCGACGAGGTGCGCGCCCTGCACGACACCGGCAAGTTCACGGACGGGCAGCTGGTCAGCCAGAAGAGTGACTCTTCCAAGGACATCCGGGGGGACCAGATCACCTGGATCGAGGGCAAAGAGCCCGGCTGCGAAACCATCGGCCTGCTCATGAGCAGCATGGACGACCTGATCCGCCACTGCAGCGGGAAGCTGGGCAACTACAGGATAAACGGCCGAACGAAAGTAAGTGGCTGGGGCTCTCGCGCCCGGAGGAGGGTCTGTGAGGACCACCCCCCGCCCCCGCAGACCCGGGGCCGGGCGCTCTGTCTTAGCGTGGCTCCTTTTGTCCTTGTACTCTCTGTCACAGTGTAGAGCCTGCCGGAGCCCTGGTCACTCGTGGGGGGTCGTTGGGGTACCAGCTACACACCGGGTCTGGGTGATGTATCTTGCCTGTGTGCCTGCGCTAGTTAAAAGCCCCGCGGTTTTCAGCGCGCACCCGGCTCTGATTGAGAGCCAGACACTGTGTTTAGCTAGGACTCTGTCAGCTGCTCCCAGAAAGGTCCATTTAAAAGCCTGTGGTCGGAAAACTCCCTGTATTCAGGAAAAGCTTGGCGGCTTGCTCCCTCCCCTCCCCCGTGTAGCTTTATCTTGCTGGCTGTCCCTACTGTTTTGAAACCCACTACCAAACCGGGGAAAGAGGTGTTTCCGTTCCCAGGGCTCATAGTAGGTCGGTTGCACTCAGAGCACAGGTTTCCTCTATTCGCTTTGTTATTGAGACTCTCCTGTCGAAAAGGGGCTGCTTCTGTTACTTCCTGGTTTGTTTATTTATTTTTAAAACAAAACCGACACGGAATTGGAGGTCGGAGGGCTCCTTACTTGGGTTTCGTGGGATTTTCTTCTTTCTCTTAATGTGGCAGTTCCCTCCAGTTGGCTGCTCCCTCCCTCCCGTCTGTGACAGACAGCGGCTCTCTCCACTTTTCCTTCCCAGATCTGAATCTGTTCTTTGTACTCGCAGCCTCCTGGGGCACCCTGATCCACCCTCCGTCTACAGTCAGTCTGAGTTTTGGGGGAGGTTTTAGAAAACCATGACACACAATTTGTACACACAAGCTCTTCCCGGTAATTATTGGTTGTGTGGGTTTTGAACTATGTTGACAGCCGTATGGGACTGTCAGACTGAGCATGTTTGGGGGGGGGGATACAACAAATGCATCGAGAAGCCTAATTTGCTGCAAACTCAGTACTGGATGGGGGGGGGGCACCTGTCTTAATATCAAGTGACCTCCAGAAAAAGTTGCCTAAAATGAAGTTTTGTGTGGAGATGTAGCACAGGTGGTAGTGTGCTTGCCTGGCATGGAGAGAAACCTGAGTTTGGTCACCAGCCGTGTGCCAGAACGTCTGTGATCCCCATTTCCCTGGAGAACTGTCAGGGATTTAAGGTCACATTCTGCTACATCTCTAGTTGAAAGGCCACTTGGTCTACATGAGGTCCTGTCTCCAGAAGTACAGTAAACCTGGGAAGGGGATAGAAATCTGACTGGACCCCAGACTGGGCTTTCTAGGCAGTTTTCATAGGCAGCAGACAGCTTGGCTCTGAGGGCAGTGGCTCTCCTGGGGACACTGTTGGGAAACAGATACCCTCTTTCCTCATAGGTTGAGGTGGCTGAAAGAACAGTCCCGATTTAAGTCGCTTGCTTGGAGGTCTAGGGGACCAGCTCAGCCTCAGCCAGGGAGGATGGGCTCCTGCTCTGAATTTGAGCTCACACTTTTATTCCTTCAGGGCCTGTGGGGGCAGAGTCTTAAGGACTTCCTTTCACTGACCCTCACAACTTTTTGTTTGTTTGTTTGTTTGTTTTTGTTTTTCAAGACAGGGTTTCTCTGTGTAGCTCTGGCTGTCCTGGAACTCACTTTGTAGACCGGGCTAGCCACCTGTGCGCCACCACACCCAGCTTGAGACTCTCACATCTTAAAAATTACATTTATTACTTATTATGTGTGTGTGTGTGTGCACGCGCGCGCGGGCATGTGTCCTCTCGGAGGTCAGAGGACAGCTTTCCAAAATTGATTGTCCTACCGAGTGGGTCCTGGGGATGGAACCTAAGTCATCAGGCTTGGCACGCGCACCGTTACCTCCTGAGTCACCACACCAGCCCCTCGTTGAACTTTTTGACTAAAAAGATTAGGTAATCATGTTTGAACATGTAATTTTTAATTACTTATTAAGAAGAAAAAGAAATACTGCTTTTGGGCACGAAGACACCAGTCACACACTCCTTCCAAATACTGAGCAAGCAGGTTGCTTCAGGCTTCCCAGCAGGCTCCACACAGCCATTGTCATCGTGGTCGCCTTGTTGGACAAGGAGGGGCTACCCTGACTTACACTTGGGGGTAAGAGTCAGGACATAAGAGGCCAGGGCACACCATTTAGGCACCTGGGTCAGGTTCAAGCTAGATTTGAAGCCTCTGATTGCCTACATTTCTAGGGGATTTTTTTTTTTTTTTTGAGTAAGGGCCTTACTAGGTAGCTCTGGGTGTGTCCTGGAACTCACTGTGTAGACCAGGCTAGCCTTGAATTCATAGCCCTGCCTCTGCCTCCCAAGGGCTGGGCTTCAAGGCATGTGGCACTTTCTAGTTTGATAGATATCTCTGTTGATGGTGAGGAGCTATGTCATTGGCACTCTGGGTCTGGCTGTGCAAACAGTTTTGACTGTACAATGTTTACTTCATATAACTGTACAATGTTTACTTCATAAAGCAGCTGTGTACTTAGTCACTAAGCTGCACTCTTAAGTCTGTCTCTTTAAGGGGTTACCCAAATGAGGCTGTTGTGCTCGGTTGTCTTTGGGAATGTCATCTCTCGTCCTTGTCTTGTGAGAGCTGTTTCCTACCCGTGTGGATTGCTCACTTCAGCTCAGAGTTGAGGGGACCGCTTCTCTCACTCGGAAGTTCTATAAGATACCAGGAGTACTTTTTATTTATTTATTTTTTTTAAATCGTGTGCACAGGTGTTTTGTCTGCATGTCTGTCTGCCTGTCTGTGCCCTCACACATGTACAGTACCCAATGTAGGCCAGAAGAGGATGTGGATCCCTCCGGACTGGAATTACAGATAATTGCTAGCTATGGTAGTGTTGGTGCTGGGAATTGAACCAAGGTCCCCTGGAAGAGCAGCCAGCCAGTGCTCTTAACCACTGAGCCATTGCTTCAACCTCCAAATGTGGGGATTTAAGTCAAGTCTTTCAGCCAAGTTCCGAGCTTTTTGTCTCATCTTCTACATATACACGAGGACATGGTCATCAAGTTGTGAGACTTCCCAGGTTGCCTTTCCCCAGTGTCTGCCTCAGACATGCGCATCTGGCCACTGCTTGTCCTCCTTAAAAAGTGGATCCCCCGAGGGAAGGTGAAGTAATACGGGAGAAAACCAGAAATGTGATTGTTGTGACTGCTGTATCCCACCTCCACTCTCCACCCTCTCAGGGATCCTCACACCCTTTTCTTGCCCTTAAGCTGCCCTTTGACCTCTGAGCCTTTCTCAAATCCTTCCTACCTTCCATCTGGTTGGCTCATGGTGACATCAGCGGCAGGAAGCCACAGTCTTCCCTTGTACAGAGCAATGTCTGAGCACTGTCAGAGGGCACAGGCTCTGTAGCTGGGTAGAGAGAAGGGGTGCCGAGGGACGGAACCCCGGGGAGCACTGTGCTCGGGCTTGTCTGCTGCTAGTCTACGATTACTGCAACACCAGGTGTGCTGCGCACCAGGTCTTTAATCTCAGAGGCAGAGAGAGGTACAGACATCTCTGTGAGCTCAAGGCCCTGCAAAAAAAAAAAAAAAGAGGCTGAGGCAGGAGAATAGCGTCCGAGGCCAGCCTGGGTGGCACAGAGATACTTGTGTCCAAAAAACCGAAAGCAAACCAGTAAAGAGTGAAATTACCAGAATTACAACATGTATAATAATCTGGGTTTTTTGTTTTGTTTTGTTTTGTTTTGTTTTCTGTGTATGTCCTGGCACTCACTTTGTAGACCAGACTGTCCTCAAACTCAGAAATCTGCCTGCTGGATTAAAGGCGTGCGCCACCACCGCCTGGCATAATAATGTTTTTAAAGTCTCATGTTCATATAAAGGAAAGATATTGGGGATATAGATGATTGGGGGAGCACCTACTTCGAAGAAAGAAAGGGAGAGAGAGAGACAGACACAGAGAGAGAGAGAGAGAGAGTGTGTGTGTGTGTGTGTGTGTGTGTGTGTGTAATAGGATGAGGGCAGCAAGCACCTTATACTACTCAGAGTTTTCTGTGCTGCCGTTAGTCAGCTCTGGAAGGCTTTTGGAGCAAGGAACAGGATGAGCACAATCCTGCTGCTTTATTGCGGCTGCAGCAGAGAGAGGTGACAATCCTCTTAAATGACAAAGCACCACATGGAGAGGCAGATGCATCAGACCGGGCTTTCATTCCTCCTTTAATACGGTCCCTCGTCCCTCACGTGGAGGTCATCTCCAACTCATTCTATTGGTACTCCATAACTAATTTTGCTATTGATATGAGTCATGATGTAAATATCAGATATTCTATCCCCACCTCAACGATGTCGAAATCCACAGGTGGAGAACCACTGTCCCAGCACCTTGGCCGTAGAAATAACAGCAGCTGGCTCGTGCGGTAGCATCAGATGGAAGTGTCAAGTCAGTTGTCCTGTGTGTGGAAAGGCTGAAAAGTTAGGGGCCAGCTGATCCCTGCTAGCTGAGTAGAAGATGGTCGTAAAGAAGTTGAGAGGTTACCATGGGGACAGATATGATGGTTCACATCTTTAAACCCAGCGTTTAGGAGGCAGCGGCAGGCAGATCTCTGAGTTTGAGGACAGCCTGGTCTATATAGGGAGTTCCAGGTCAGCTGGGACCATAAAGTGAGACCCTGCCTCACAGAAACACCTCTAGGGGGACTGAGGAGGCAAGACGGGCATTCTAACAGGGTAGTGGGTGTGTGTCCCTGTTAGATCTTGGTTTTGATGTGGTCCTGATTCTGGGACTCTGCCACTGTGGCTGTGCCTTTGGGCTAATGGCTGAGTGTCTTTGAGCCTCGGGTTGGTATTCACAGCACTGTCTGTCTGCCCCTTGTGCTTTCCTTGAGGAGTCTGTGGCCTGCACCACAAGCAATGCACTTGACTGGACAGCAATAGGCCGAACTATTACTAATTACTGCTTTTGCCATGTTAAAAAAAATCAATTTTATGATTCTTTTCTTGGTTTATTTGAGAGAGAGTCTCATTGTGGAGCCCCAGCTGGGTTGAAACTTGCTTGTAGACCAGGTTAGGTTCATACTTCGAGATCTTCCCAAGAGCCTTTCTTTAAGAGATCACTGTTCTCCCTGTCTGTTCACCTCTTGGGAGCTGAAGAAAAAAAGGCTTAGGTGGGTTTTGACCCAACCACCACTATCCTGGCACATGTGTGTGTGCGCACACAAGCATGCATACATATGCTTGCACATACATGAACACGTATATGAGCATGTACAGGTATGCACACACGCTGTCAGTGACAGCCAGCAGAAGTAGGTGTACCCCCTCTTCTGTCTGCAGTGCACCCTTTCTTACAGAACTGACGTGGCCCATTTTTGCCGTTTCTGGAAGAACTGGTCACATATGACTCTCTTTGCAAAAGCTTCGTTCAGCCAATCTGACACTTTAGCTTGACATTTTTTCCCACAGTGCCTGTCCTGTTGCTGTTGGAGCTGTGTCACCTGAAGCAGGACCTCCTACTCTTGCTCTGTGATGGGAGCAGTCTTTGCATCCTTGGTGGGTTTTTTTTGTTTTTGTTGTTCTTTTGTTTTGTTTTAAGATTTAGCTATTTATTTTATACAAATGAGTACATTACCAGACACACCAGAGGAGGGCACCAGACCCCACTACAGATGGTTGTGAGCCACCATGTGGTTGCTGGGATTTGAATTCAGGACATCTGGAAGAGCAGTCAGTGCTCTTAACCACTTGGTTTTAAAGCCTGTGCATTCTGGTATCTTTGGGTTGATGTTATGAGCTTGGTTGTTTAATTTCTCACCATTCACTCTAACAGATACTTTTCTGGTGCGGGGGACTGAACTTCCTTGTGAATGCCCAGAGAGCTCTCCTCGCCGAGACGGGTTTCATGTGGCCAAGACTGGCCTCAGACTTGTTAAGCAGCCTGAGCTGGCTTTGAACGCCCGATACTTCTTCCTCCATCTCTGGAGTGCTGGGATTATAGGGATCCACCACCTTGCTCTTAGACAGTTGTCATAGCTGCTTTGTCCTTGTCTTCTGTCCTGCAAAGTGCCCTGTTCCACACTTGATATCATCGGCGGCTGCATGGGATGCTCACGTCATCACTGCGTCATCCTCATGGCTTGCCCTTGGCTCTGCTTCCAGCCACCCAGAGCTTGTTGTGAGGTAAACCCACCAAAGACCATCGCACAGACACCTTAAAGCTGAAAGGAAAGTCCTGAGTCTTACAGCTCTTGTCTTTTATACAAAAAAAATTTCCTCGCTGATATATATCAGTTAGCAAGAAACCAGAAGGCAAGGTTAGTACATTCAGAGAGTGTCGCTCTGTTCCAGGTGTGGCAGGTGTTGGAGCCCCTGTGCTGGGTGTTAAGGTCAGAATGGAGCCTCTAACATGGTGGCAGTCTTGTGGAGGTCTGGGGACCTGTTGCATTCTAAAACAAAACCATCACAGATGCGTTACTGGAATCTCTTCCTCCTGGTTTATTTCATTTCACATTCCTGAGCTCAAACTTGATGTCTTTTGGGGCTACACACAGCTGAGGGATATCCTGGTCTTGTTGCTGCATGCTGTGCCTGCAGAAGGACCTACACCTGTCCCCGACGCCCCTTCTGGCAGGTTCTGCTATTGCCAGGCAGAACTTGGGTTCCTGGATGCAAAGTCAAAAAGCCACAGAGAAGCTTCCTAGGGCCTAAGGCCCCCGTCTTTCTAACTGATCATGGAGGGGTATCCCCTCTCCCGCACCCGGTTGTTATAATTGGTTTACGATTTATCAGTTAATGATAGCTTACCCTTAAGTGTGTGCCCGTGATGATTCATGATCTGAAGTTCATTCTGGTCTTTGATGTCTCTTTCTGATTAGAGAGAGGGCCTCGAGCAGTAGTAGATCTCCTGCCTCAGCGTTTGGAGTGCTGGGGATTACAGGTGTGCACCACTGTTTCTGTTTTCTTTGGTCTGTGCTTGCCCAGGGTGACCACAGGTGTTAGCAAGCACAGGGTCTGGAGTTGGTTGTTTTCTTGTCCTGTCTTTGTTCAGGGTTTAGTCATGTTCTGTAGCAGGGGAAGTGTCACCTTTCTGCTGGGTGCCTCAGTGTACTTGTAGTGGCTGTGATTGGGACAGGGGGTGCCAGCACCTGGCTTCTTTGTACATGCCTGCAGCAGCCACAACTTCATCTGGGAGGATGTACAGGGATGAGACACAGCCTCCACCTCCTTTTTAGAAGGCTTGACAAACTCAGCATGGTTCATATTGAGCTCCCCTGTGTTAGAAGAAATGAGGGCTGATAGGGCAGGACAGGAGTCGGTGGATGGAGGGATTCTGTGTGTGACCTGTTTCTATAGTACACACACACTGATCTGTATCTGTCTTTTGTGGGCGTCTCTGTCCTCTCAGCACAGCTGTTGGGATGTTTTGGGGGGCACTCAGAAGCTGAGCCCTGGTAGTCCATAGTCTAGGAAAGTTTACCAGAGAAACTGTCATTTTGGAGAAAGCATGGAGTTTTGGGGTTTCGGAGGCCTCCCCCGCCCTCTGTCAGTGGTCTGAATATCTCCTAGAGTTGTGACTCACTCGAGAGCAAACCCTCCTGGTCCATCCTCTCATAAACTAAGGTAGCAGCATTCAAGGCTATCCTCAGCCACTCAGGGAGTTCAGCGCTAGCCTGGGCTACTTCGTTCCCAGTTCTACTCCTGTTCAAACCCAGCTTCATCTCTATCCTGGAGGATTTCAGAGCCCTCTCCCTTTCCTACAGCTCCATCTCTATCCTGGAGGGTTTCAGAGCCCTCTCCCTTTCCTACAGCTTCATCTCTATCCTGGAGGGTTTCAGAGCCCTCTCCCTTTCCTACAGCTTCATCTCCATCCTGGAGGGTTTCAGAGCCCTCTCCCTTTCCTACAGCTTCATCTCCACCCTGGAGGGTTTCAGAGCCCTCTCCCTTTCCTACAGCTTCATCTCCACCCTGGAGGGTTTCAGAGCCCTCTCCCTTTCCTACAGCTTCATCTCCACCCTGGAGGGTTTCAGAGCCGTCTCCCTTTCCTTTCTAGTCTTCTATCCCTTTGGAAAAGAACATTTTACTCCCTGCCACACACTTTCTGTGTGGCTTCCTTTGTCCCTTCCCTCTGTGGCTCAGTGTCCTGCTGTGGTCTTGACAGCTCCTATCCCCAGTGACACAGTTCTCACAGTGGGAAGCCTTGTGGTCCCAGCACCTTGTCTTATCACAGCAGTGTCCCCGCTGCTTGTGTCTCAGACGAGGTGAGTGTTAGAGCTGAGAGTCTTCCTGGCCCCCCTGGTTGAGGTTTTTAATCATTTTATATGCAGCCCCCCTTACTTACATCTGTGTTACTGTTTTTTTTGGTTTGGTTTTGTTTGACGATTTCTTTGCTATGCACAACCTATCATAAGTGTTGACCCAACACTAAGGACCGGGGAGGCAGCACATGGTTAAACTGCTCCGCCTCCAGGTAAAGGGACCTTAGTGCCTGCCATAAAGCACAGTGGCTGCCCTGTGATTCCAGCCTCAGCGGCACTGCCGAGGTCAAGAGAGTAAGCTGGCCAGAGAGACCAGAGGTTCTTGTGAGCTCTGGGTTTGACTTAGAGATGCCACAAGGTGGGAGAGCGATGGGGAAGATTCCTAACATCCACCCCAGACCTGTACACACACGTGTGCCATATGTGATTACAAAATACATACATGCACTCTGCCACAGATGGGTAAGTGAAAAGGAAGGTCATTGCCAACACTCACAAAATTTTACTTAAAAGCCTCGGGCACGTGTGTGGAGTTCAAGTCTGAGATCTACAGTGGGGAGCGTGGCCTCTCATCGTGTTGGAAGTAAGTTTATCATTTAATGTTGAGCTACACTCACTGCTGTCCTGGGGCAGGTGTGACCGTAGGCTACAGATTGGACATGTTCAGAGGGCTGTGGTTTGACTTCTTTGAATTGATTATTGGGGGCTGTCAGGGTTTCTATTCCTGCACAAAACATCCTGACCAAGAAGCAAGTTAGGGAGGAAAGGGTTCATTCAGCTTTTACACTTCCACATGGCAGTTCATCACCAAAGGAAGTCAGGACTGGAACTTAAGCAGGTCAGGAAGCAGGAGCTGATGCAGAGGCCATGGAGGTATGTTTCTTACTGGCTTGCTTCCTCTGGCTTGCTCAGCCTGCTCTCTTATAGAACCAAGACTCCCAGCTCAGAGATGGTCCCACCCACAAGGGGCCCTCCCCCTTGATCACTAATTGAGAAAATGCCTTACAGCTGGATCTCATGGAGGCATTTCCCCAACTGATGTTCCTTTCTCTGTGATAACTCCAGCCTCTGTCAAGTTGACACAAAACCAGCCAGTACAGGGGCTGTGAAAACTGAACCTTCTCCATGTTTCAGTCCCCAGCACACCAGTGGATCAGGTCTCTGGTGGGCCTCCATCCTGATCATGTGCCAAACATCGAGACCTTCCACCTCCTTTAGTGTCTGGGCTAAGTCTCCTTAATGGCCACACGTGCTCATAACCCTGCTGTTGAGACAAGACTTACTGGGCTTGCTGGCTGCCAGCCTAGCTCTTGGTTCACTGAGAGACCATTTCAAGGCAGTAAGGTACCAGGTGATACAGCAGACAGAGGCTCTCACATCGTCCTCTGGCCTTTGCACGTGCAGATTCAGTCATCGGCACACTCCAGATGGACACACACACACTTCAAGTCCACTGTGACGGCACACACCTATACTCCTAGCTCTTGGGAGGTGGATACAGGAGGGTCAGGAGTTCAATGTCATCCTCAGCTGCATTGGGAGTTCAGGGCTAGTCTAGACTATAAGAGACCTCACAAGTCTATAAGCACAAAACAATTATGATCACTGTGTGGAGCTCCCAAGCCTTTGCTTTCTGTGTTAGGCACATGCTAGCACTGCCAGTGACTTAACCTTCACTGTCCTCTGGCCTAGATGTCACCTTCCTTTACCACCTGCCCAAACTGTTAATCTCCAGGACCCCCCCCCCCCCCCCGCCGAGTCTGTGGGTGTTCTTTCCTATTGTGGTCAACTCCCCTCTCTGTGTACTATGTTGTTCCTGACCCCTAATTTTCCAGATAAAAATAGCCCAGGCCAGCCTGGTCTTAAACTATTTTTAACTCCAAGTACTGGGAGAAAGGTCTGCTTTGAAGGTGAAATGAAGTTCTGTGCCAGTCCCTATGATAGGAGCCAGGCAGGGTTCTGATGGCCTGCCCCTTGCAGAGGGGTGGCCTGTGTGCCTGCCTCCTCAGTCCCCTAGCCCCCTAGTGCCTGAGACTCTGCAGGACATGCTGTGTCCCCAAAGCTCACAGCACTTAAGGTATGATGTTATGTTGAAAGTGACCTCAGATATAGATTATAAGGTGACCCCCAAAAGAGAGGTACACCATCAAAGTTAACTTCAACCTGTGACATCGCTCTGTGGTGTTGATGTGTTTTAAAAACTGTAACACCCAGTCTCAAACTAGGCAAAGGCAAGCTGAAGAGTTTATTTAATGGGGCTGGAGCTTTCTGTGTTCTGACGACCTGCAATAGATTCTCAGCACAGCACTTACCTTACAACCAATGCAACTCACAACCAATGCAACTCCAGCTCCGGGGGAATCTGACATCCCTCTGGCAACTCCGTTAAAGGGTTTTTTAACAAAAGGACGTGGCCCTACCTAGGCATGACCATCATCTCTCTCAGGGTCAGGAAGCCTGGTTCCGAGCGTGTTCTGGATTCCAGTGTTTACCTCACTTCTGAAGCAGCTGGCGGAGCTGCGTGTGGCAGGAACCCAACTGGGCATTTACTTCATTTTGACTTTGATAAACATTTTACCCTGAAACATTTCACCTATTAAGGCTGAGGAGATGCAGTGAATCTCCAGCCCCAATTAACCCATTCAAGGAAAATGCAACTCAGTTATATATTTATAAACTGCATGGCTATATTGGGCAGATATGCCTCTATACCACTTTCTTCCCCAGCTATGAAATCCATGCTACTTGCAGTTTCTCCAGGCCACGTGCTTCCCTTCCATCTTCCATCTTCTCTCCTTCTGTCCTCCTCCGTCCTCCTCCGTCTGTCCTCTCCTTCTCTTCCTGTCTTGCCCGGGAAAACCTGCCTCCTCATTTTTGCCCAGTGATTGGCTATTTGTCATCTTTATTAGGCAATCAGATAATTAAGGGAAATTTCCTCTATACCTCTGTGTTTGAAAGGCACTGTTGCCTCTTGCAGAGGACCTGGGTTCAGTTCCCAGTACTCACAAGCCTGTTATTCCAGTAGAGGATCTGACATGCTCTTCTGGCCTTATGGGTCAAGGCACACACATGGTGTACATACATTTATGCCAGCAAAACACTCACACACAATTACTAAATAAACTATATATATATAAACTAAATTTAAAAAATATATATAATTTAGTATATATACTAAATAAACTATGTATATAAACAATCACTAAACTATATATGTATCTGTGTGTGTGTGTGTGTGTATATATATATATATATACACACACACACATTTAAAGTTCCACCTTAATTGTGCTTAATTTTGACCTTGAAACTGCGTTCATTCGCTGAGTACTGAGTTGGGAGGCAGTTGTCCGCAGAGCAAGTCATTTCTGTGGTGGTACCTGGACAGCATCTCACTGTGTGACTTACACTAGCCTTGAACTCACGTCTGTTTGTGCCTTAGTCTCGAGTGCTGGCATTATAGGCACGCGCTGCCATAGCTGGCATAAACCATCTTGAGTAAAGATGTATATAGAGACCATGGGTTTTTTCCTCTTTTTTTGTTTTGTTTTGTTTTTTGTTTTGTTTTGTTTTTCGAGACAGGGTTTCTCTGTGTAGCCCTGGCTGTCCTGAAATTCACTCTGTAGACCAGACTGGCCTCAAACTCAGAAATCTGCCTGCCTCTGCCTCCCGAGTGCTAAGACTAAAGGCAAGCACCACCACTCCCAGTGAGACCCTGGGTGGGTGGGTTGTTTGTTTGTTTTTAAAGATTATTTATTATATGTGAGTACACTGTAGCTGTCTTCAGACACACCAGAAGAGGGCGTCAGATCTCGTTACCAATGGTTGTGAGCCACGATGTGGATGCTGGGATTTGAACTCAGGACCTTCAGAAGAGCAGTCAGTGCTCTTACCGGCTTAGCTATCTCTCACCAGCCCCAAATATGTTTTACTTTTGGGTTTGATCCTATAAGGGATGGGTACTGCAGGACAATTTGTCTGAATTTATAGATTAAAAGCCTTAGTAGTTGTCACCATGTGCCTGAGCTAAGACACCCGTACTGACTAACAGAGCTGAGCCTCATGTCCCTCTGTCCTGCTTTTGTTAAAGGAAGTTCCTGTGATTGTTAGCTCCGAAGCATCCCTTGGAAGTTTTGGTGGAAAGGTCTTTAAAACGTGTAGGAACCATTTTGTTCTCTGGGCTGGCTTCCAGGGACCGTGTTTCAGTGTTACACAGTGTGGAAAGTTCAGTCCTGCAGATGTTTTTTTCCTGTCTCATCACTGTCTGGGAAAGGGAGGGTACCAGCCAAGAGGCCCTGCCAGTTTTTAAGCAGCTTCATCTGTCCACTGTTTTTTGGTTTTTCGAGACAGGGTTTCTCTGTGTAGCCTTGGCTGTCCTGGAACTCACTCTGTAGACAAGGCTGGCCTCGAACTCAGTAATCTGCCTGCCTCTGCCTCCCGAGTGCTGGGATTAAAGGCGTGTGCCACCACACCCGGCTGTCCACTGTTTTTTAAAGACAGTGTCTCCCATTGGGACCTGAACTTGCCAGTTGCATTAGTGAAGCTGGCCAGTGAGCCCAAGAACCCACCTGTTTTCAGCCCCCCCCCCCCATCTTTTTATGTGAGTTTTGGGGATTGAACTCACACCTCCATGGCAGGCACTTTACTGAGCTATTTCCCAAGCCCCGGAGTCAGAATTCTTGGTTGGCTTTCAGTAGAACATAAAGCTTTGTTTTTAACTAAGCCTATCTGTTGTTGCTTGGGCAGTTGGCCCACGGCCTGGGCCTGGCTGAGGGGAAAGCTGGTCCCTGGTTAAGGGCATTGTGTACTCACACAACCTGTTACCGTGTGGGCGCCAAGCAAAGAACACTGGATCCAGGACCCTCTCTCTGGCCCTCCCCCTTCACTGCTTCAAGTCAGGTGGCAGTACGTGTTTTATTGGTAATGGTGAATTTATTAGGTCTGCATTCAAAAACTGAATATTGCAGACATTAATGTCGAAAACTAATCACTCATCAGATAAGCTATGGGGTGGGGGGGATTTGGGGGGGGGAAGGATCAGATCATGATGGGATGCCCTAGGTCTTTGATAAATATGTAGGCTTGATTGTAATTGTCAGCAAGAGTATTTTTAAGGATTATTTATTTTTTATGAATGTTTGCCTGCATGTATGTATGCATGCATGCATGCATGTATGTATGTATGTATGTTGTGCACTGTGTTCATGCTTGGTGCCCTTGAAGCCCAGAAGAGCCCTGGCAGCTTGGTTACAGACAGTTGTGAGCTGCCATGGAGCCCAGAAGAGCCCTGGCAGCTTGGTTACAGACAGTTGTGAGCTGCCATGGAGCCCAGAAGAGCCCTGGCAGCTTGGTTACAGACAGTTGTGAGCTGCCATGGAGCCCAGAAGAGCCCTGGCAGCTTGGTTACAGACAGTTGTGAGCTGCCATGGAGGTAAGTTATGTAGACTCCTACTTTGTTTTTGTTCCTTGCTGAGGATCAATCCCAGGGTCACACCCAGTTAGGGAAGCTTTGGAAACCAAGTCATAAAATAATGGCTTGTACTTGGGAGTACCTTTGCCATGCCTCAGTCACACACACACACACACACACACACACACACACACACACCCGTGTGACATGTGACTTCTTTAGCCTTAGTCACACCTGCTATTGACTTATTGTCAGACTTGGAGACTGGCTTGATGTTGTCAAGTTGAATTCACATAGTAATTGTCTTCTCCTGTAGTAAAAAAATTGCATTTTGAGAAGCCTGTGTTACTTTTGACTTTAAGACATTTCTTGTGGGTCCAAGTTTGGTTTGGTTTTCTTGTAGGATCTGTTCTTTAAAAAAAAATTATTTATTGTATTTATATGAGTGCACTGTAACTGTCTTCAGACACACCGGAAGAGGGCATTGGATCCCATTACTGATGGTTGTGAGCCAGCACGTGGTTGCTGGGAATTGTACTTGGGACCTCTGGAATAGCAGTTGGTGCTCTTAACCACTGAGCCATCTCTCCAACCCAAGGATCTATTCTTATAAGCTACGTGTATGTATGTGCTCGTGAGTGTTGGATCCCGTTGAAGCTAGAGTTGTAAGTGGTTATGAACTGCCTAACATGGAAACTTAAAATTCAGGTTCTCTGGAAGAACAGTCCCCCTCCTTCACTGACGAGCCCTGTCTCCAGCCCCTGTTGGGTTTGTGTGTCTCTGTTTGTTTGTTGTGCTTTGTACTGGTCTCAAACTTAACTATATGGCTGAGGCTGGCCTTGAACTTGGGGTGGTTCTCCTGCTTCATCCTTCTGAGTGGGAGCCACTGTGCCCACTTGGCCTGCACAGTGGACACGACAGGCCTGGAAGGTGTAGCCTACTCTGCTTACGTATTTTAAAAATAGCTTCTGTTGACAATGGGTAAAGCTGTGTCATCCGTTTATAAAACAGCTCTAGACCATGTGTGCATGTATATTTATTTGTTGTAGAAATATATGCTATATACGTGTGTGTGTGTGTGTGTGTGTGTGTGTGTATAAAACAATTTAGTATGGCCTTCGTCCTTTGTCTTTGGAGATATTGCTTCTTTAGAATTTGGATATTGCAAGTGTGTATTTCAGCTGTAGAAATCTTGCCTGTCACAGGGAAAGGTTGCTGCTTTGTGACTTTGTAAGGTTTTTTTTTTTTTTTCCCTTGTTCCGGTCAACCCCACTCGCTCAGCTCTACCCTGCTCACTCCGGCCAGCTCTGCTCGCTCCGGTCGGGCCCCGCTTGCTGTAAAGTTTACTATATAAATATACCACTGAGCTGTAAACTGTAGGAAGCAAAAAGGAAATGAAATGACCAGTGGGCTGATGACCAGTTGTGGCATTGGGAGACCTCAGCATATCACCTGGCCTGGCCTGGCCTGGCCTGGGTGACACTGTGCTCATCTGTAGTAACAGTGGGACATTGAGCACCATGTCCCGAACAGTGACTCAAGCCTCAGGAAACACAGAGGATCAAAGCCATGGAATAGATCTTGGCAGTTCTAGGGACTCCTCAGTAATGGTGAGTCAAATGTCTGCGTTGATGGGACTCTGGAACTGGAGTTCAGAAGTAGATACACACTCACAGGGTCAATTGGTGTGTGTGTGTGTCCAGATGAAAGCTCAGACAGGCCTCAAACTTACATGTAGCCCAGGATGACCCCAAACTTGTGGCAGTCCTCAGTTTCAGCCTCCAAAGTGCTAGCCCAACAGATGCTAGCCACCATGCTTGGCTCAATTGATTTCTTTTTTTCTATTTTAAAAAAAACTTTATATGTATGGATATTTTATATGCTGGGTTCCCTCAGAGGTCAGGCTGGGCCATTGGGTCCTCCGAAGGAACTGGTGTTAGTAGCAGTTGTGAGTCGCTGTATAGGTGTCAGGAATTGAACTTGGGTCCTCTGCAAGAACAGTAAATAGATGTTCACTAAGACACCTTTCTAGCCCAGGTTATTCTTTTTTTTTTTTTTTTTTAAACTAAAGAAACAAGGAACCAAGACGATCCAGCGCAGTGTAGTTTTTGTTATGTCTCATTTTGGTGGATAATTCTAGAGATCCGTCTTCGTGGACACCTTGACCCTGTCCACACCAGCATTAGCTCAGAATGGGTCCCATGCCTCCAGTGAACCCAGACCTATTTACAAGAAAACGCAAGAGCAAATCTTTGTGAACTCTAGATAAAGGTATCTTAGAACACACACTCACACACCACAGATGACCTCTAGAGAAAAGCATTGAAGAATTGGGCTTTGTCAATATTAAAATATTTTGCTTCCCAAGGATACCATTAAAGAGCGAGTGGCTGGCGGGGGCGGGGCATAGCCAGCGGGGCAGCAGAGCTGGTAGACATTCTTGAACAGACAGCAGATCTGGTAGACATTCTTGCACAGACAGCAGAGCTGGTAGACATTCTTGCACAGACCTGGTGGTCAGTCCTTGGATCCCACATGGAGGCAGAACAGAAGTCTCCTGAGAGCTGTCTCTGACTTCACACGCATCTCATGACACCAGGACACCTAGACCACTCAAATAATAGAAATATACATATTTTAAAAAATATCCCAGGGGCTGGTGAGATGGCTCAGCGGGTAAGAGCACCCGACTGCTCTTCCGAAGGTGATAAGTTCAAATCCCAGCAACCACATGGTGGCTCACAACCATCCGTAATGAGATCTGGCGCCCTCTTCTGGAATGTCTGAAGACAGCTACAGTGTACTTACATATAATAATAAAAAAAAATATCCCAGATTAAAAAATATCCCTGGTAAGGGACAGGAGAGATGGCCCAGTGGTTAAGGACACTTAACCACTCTGCTGCTCTTGCAGAGTGCCTGGGTTTTGTTCTCAGCACCTGTATGGTGGCTCTCATAACCTTCTGCCACTCAGTTCTAGGTGATCCGATGAGCTCTTCTGACCCCCTCAGCAGATGCACATACCTACATGCAGGCAAAGTGCTCATACACATAAAATAACAGGATTAAAGAGATCATTAAGAACACAGACAAATTAGGACAAAAATATTTACAAAATGTGAGAGATTTGCATGTGAGATTTGCATGTGAGATTTGCATAACATTTTCTTAGAACCAAGAAGTTAGATAAATGGTCTGGAGAGATGATTGAGTGGATAAATGGTCTCCCACAGGAAGTTCAGTTCCTGGCTCCCTTGTCTGGTGCCTCAGTTACCTGCAAGTCCAGCTGTGAGGGATCTAATGCCCTCTTCTGGCCTCTGTGGGCAACTTCACTCAAGTGTACAAACCCACACAGACACATTAAACAGACAATAAGACAAACAAAAGGTGTCTGAGAAACAGTCCAACAGAAAGAGATTTGCAAAGCTGTTTCACAGAAGGGGATAAACAGCTGTGGCCAAGGGTGTTAAAAGATCCTCAGGGGGCAGGGGATGTCACCAAGGGTGTTAAAGATCCTCAGGGGCAGGGGATGCCATGCTTGCTCAGCATGAATGAAGCTAGGAGTTCAATCCCTAGCACCTCATAAACAGGTATGGTGTTACACACCTGTAATTCTAGCATGTTGAAGTTGGAGGCAGGAGGACCAGGAATTTGGCACCACATGGGGCTTCATAAAATCTTGTCTTTCATCTGACTGGTTGTTAGGGAAGCAGAAACCACAGTGAGAAGCTAGCACGCACACAAGCACCGTGCACCAGGATGAAGGCTCAGGGTAACAGGGATGTGGATAGAGCTGATGACCGTACAGATGTGGATAGAGCTGATGACCGTACAGAAGGTTGCCACACATGTGTTCATTGCTCAGAGGAGTGCAGAATGGTACCACCACTTTAGAAAAACAGACTGGCTGTGTCTCAGAGAGTTAAATATAAACCCATGATGTGAGCCAGGAATTCGATTGCTGAGCTGCTGCAAAGAGAAGTGAGAACCGGCCCATGTGGCCGTGGGGGGTTCGTTCATCCTCGCCTACAACAGCATGGCCGTTTCATTCATCCTTGCCCACGTGGGCATGGGCGTTTTTCATTCACCACTGCACAAAATAGAAGGCAGCCCAAGTGTCCATCATCTGCAAGTAGATAAGCTGAGGCAGAGGGATGACATCTCAGTAAAAGGACTCCTTGTCCTTGATAAAGCAGCGTGGTACTCCCCAAGCAGCTAAGAGAGGCCACACTGCCAGGGGCCCTGCTGAGACGCAGTGCTGCCAGGGCAGTTCAGCACGTGTGCACTAGTGCGTGTTTGCATGCCCATGCACGTGGACCTCAGGGCTCAACCTCAGGTGCTTTTTGGTCACCCTCCATCACATTCTGAGGCTCCCATTGGCCTGGAGCTCACTGATTCTGCTGGAGTAGCTAGTCAGTAGGCTTCAGGGCTCCACTTGTCTTTGCCTCGTTAGTGCCAGGATGGCGGGCTGACAGCCAGGCTTTCTCGTGGGTGCTGGGGACCCAAAAATCAGATCTGGCATTTACCCTTGTGCAGCGAGCACTTTCTCCCCAGCCTCTTTCTGAAAATTTTTTTTTTTTTTTTTTTTGGTTTTTCGAGACAGGGTTTCTCTGACTAGCCCTGGCTGTCCTGGAACTCACTTTGTAGACCAGGCTGGCCTCGAACTCAGAAATCCACCTGCCTCTGCCTCCCGAGTGCTGGGATTAAAGGCGTGCGCCACCACGCCCGGCGAAATCATTTTTTTTAGCAAGGTCTCATTGAAATGTTATCTGAGCCGAGACGGGCACATTTGCAAGGAAACGCATCCATCGGTTGGTCGTGTGTGGATGTGGTTGCCTGAACGGGTCACTCCCTCAGTCACAGGCAGAGAGGTGACTGTCAGCTTCTGAGGCAGTGAATGTTGAGATCCCTCCAGTAGTCCAAGACTGAGGCTAGCAAGGTGACTCAACAGGTAAACTTGCTTGTCCCTCAAGCCTGAGTTTCATCCCCAGGACCCACATAAGACGGGAAGAGAACTAACCCCTGAAAGTTGTTCTTTCACCTACACACAGCTCTGCGCTCTCTCTCTCTCTCTCTCTCTCTCTCTCTTTCTTTCTCTCCTCCCCTCCATCCTGCTTTCTCTCAGTAAATTAGAACACAATGCCTGGGGATTATCACATACTCAGCTGAAAGTCTACCATGTTGTTTCTGCCTCAGGCACCCAGAATGCTTAGTGCCTCTTCTGAGGCCTCTCCTAACCAGTAAGCTCGCAAAGAAGAAAGACTTTTAACCCCCACAAACCACAGGCACCATGTTCTTCACCACACTGACCCCCATTTTAATACTTGGGCTTTCCCTGGGGTGTTTGCAGTATGAACACTGTCTACCTTTATTTACTCTGTTCCTTACACTTCCTGATGTGAGCCTTCCTTCAAGTGCTGATGAGACACAGGTCTGCCTTCCTCTGTCCAGCCTCAGCAGCTCTTGTCCCTGGAGGAGGGTCCGTCTGTGAGGTGCCTCAGACTGAGGAATTCAGGAACTGGACAATATGGAATTTAGTGTCAGGCAGCTAGGATTCAGCACCTTGTCCTGCTGTTGGCTCACTGTGTGATGCGAGTGAGTCTCCTGCCTCAGTGTCTCATTAGTGCTTTAATGACCCCCCATGTTGTGATCATCCGGAGAATAGATGTGCAAAACATGATACCTTCCTTCCCTTCTGCCTTCTCTCCTGTTGGTTCACAGGAATCGGGAACAGCCTTGGCTTTCTGTAATCGCTTGATTGTTCATTCTCTGTTACCTTTCTTCTCAGCAGTTCGGAGGACACACTGGTACAGTGTCAGCCTTGCTGTCTTATACATCATATGGTGATGTGTCAAGAAGGCGGGTGGCTAGAGAGATGACTCAGTGCTCAAGAGCAATGCCTGCTCTTTCAAAGAACCCAGAATAGAGCCCCAGCAACCACTAAGGTGGCTCACAACCACCTTAATTCTAGTTCCAGGGGGTCTGATGCCCTCCTGTGACCTTCACAGGTACAAGGACAGTACATGACGCACAGACAGGCATGTAGGCAAAACACCCAAACACATGAAATAAACAAATGTCTTGTCAAAGAAATAAAATAAAACAGCTATCAAAGAACCAGAAGACCTGGGATTCCGCGGGGAGGACTTGGTTCTGAGCTCTAGATAACACCCATCTGCTCTCTAACCTGGAATTTGCTCCAGATCCAGTTTCCAGTCTGGGAGGTTTCTTTTATTGCAAGATTATGAAGGTGATCAGAGATGACAGGGTCTGAGCTTGGTGGCTTCTGAGTTAATTGTGACACAGATGCAGTCAACTCACTAGCCAGTGGTGATCATTAACATTGATTATTAACTTAACTGGCTCTAGAGTCACCTAAGGGACAAACCCCTGGACATGCCCATGAGGGAATGTCTAGTTTAGGTTAGTTGAGACAGGACAGTGAATCCTGAGTGTGGGTAGCACCATCCCATGGGCTGGGGTCTTGGACTGAGAATATAAGTGAGCTGAGTACCAGCAGCCACCTCCCTCTGCTTCCTCTCTGTGGACAGGGTGTGACCAGCTGCCTTGGTTGGGCTCCTGTCACCATGCCTTCCCTGTATGGCAGACTCTACATTCAGGCTGCAAGCCAAAGCCTTTCCTTATTTTTTTTTTTTTTAAGATTTTATTTTATTTATTATATATAAGTACACTGTAGCTGTCTTCAGGCATTCCAGAAGAGGGTGCCAGATCTCATTAAGGATGGTTGTGAGCCACCATGTAGTTGCTGGGATTTGAACTTAACACCTTCGGAAGAGCAGTCGGGTGCTCTTATCCGCTGAGCCATCTCACCAGCCCCTATTTTTTTTTTTTTTTTTTTTTTTTTTTTTTTTTTTTTTTTTTTTTTTTTTTTTTTTTTTTTTTGGTTTTTCGAGACAGGGTTTCTCTGTGTAGCCCTGGCTGTCCTGGAACTCACTTTGTAGACCAGGCTGGCCTCGAACTCAGAAATCCTCCTGCCTCTGCCTCCCAAGTGCTGGGATTAAAGGCGTGCGCCACCACCGCCCGGCTAAGCCTTTCCTTATTTAAGTTGGTTTTCTTAGGCATTTTGTCACAGCAGCAAGAAAAGTAAGATTCTGCCAATCAAATGGTACCCTAGGGCCAGCATCACACAGCAAGCCAGCAGCGGAAGGCAGGATTTGGTTTGGACCAGTACATGAAGTCTGCTCTTCCTATCCTCGAGTCCACTGATCTTTCTTTTCCTCATTGCAGTGGTGGGTATTGAACCCAGGACCTAGTATCGGTTGCCAGGTGCTCTAGCACCGAGCCTCATCCCCAGTCCACTGCTATTTTGTTTTCAAGACAGGGTTTCTCTGTGTAACCCTGGCTGTCCTGGAACTCACTTTGTAGACCAGGCTGGTCTAGAACTCAGAGATCCGCCTGCCTCTGCCACCCAAGTGCTGGGCTTAAAGCATGCACTGCCCGGCTACTGTTGGTTCCTAATTCCACTTATCCAAGAAGTGGTTTCCTTCTTGCTCCACCAGGACAGAGCCAAGCTACCATTGAGCATAGTCAGGGCCTTACTGGCATCTTAGGTTTTCCCGTCATAGGAGAACCTGCTGACTGTTGTGTTCTGTGTTGTAGCTCGTGGTGGAGAGAGAGACATCCTCCCAGTCACAGTACCTCAGTCCTGACTCATTTGGGCTCTTGTCACTGATCCTGCTTCCTCTCTGCGTTCTCCACCACACCACCCTCCTACATCCTTCTTTGGACATTTGCACTTCCAGTGGCCTCCCAGGCATGCGTGTGCTCAGGCTCAGGACTCCTTTAACCGACTGTTTCCCAAACACGGCACCCAGGCATATGAGGGTATGTTTGCATTCCAAGCAGATACCATCATTATGTTAGGCAGGTGGCCACGAACCTCTGGGTCATGTCATGTCTTTGTGAAGCTGGGTTTTCAGGGCTCATACAGATGCATAGCAAGTGCGTACAGCCCAACAGTCCACGTGGGACAGGAATCCAGGCTGCCAGTATCCAGACTGAAGCCAAGCTTTGAAGCACCCAATGGGCATACGTTGTTAAAGCTTAAGACTCATTCAGCGCTTACTAGGGAAGATCCCTGCTGGCTATTTACTTTGGCCTGGACATTGTAGGTTTTAGCCAAGTAAGTTTGGGGACGGTAGGATAGACTTGCCTTCACAGAAGCCTGCCTGTGGAGCCTATTTAGAGTTGCAAAGCTTATGGGTGGAAGGACAGTCAAGATTTATTTTAAAATAGATAACGTCTGTCTGTTTTACGTTCAGGAAGGAAGTCACTGATGGAGAGGCAGTTACTGAAGGTCACTTGAAGGAGGTCATGGCATGGGCTCTGAGGAGATAGAGTGCGATGAGACAGTGCTTTGCTTCTCAGACAGGGTGAGCTGAGGCCCTGCTTCTCAGTGCCGCCCGCACACCAGCTGCAGGGCTTTATTGGAGGAAATGCAAAACCACAGGCCACTGTCAACGCTGACTCAGGACACACGTGTTAAACAAGGGTCTCTGGTGATGTGCTTGCAGCTAAAATCTCTGCAGCCCTGGGGGAGGCACAGCCTTCTGTGGAGAGAATAACTTCATGCTCTTTGCCCTCTGCTGTGGGCTGAGACGGTGGCAGGAGAGAGTGCTGGGAGGCTTGAGGGAACCATTCCGAGGAACCTAGAGGGTAAGAGTGGCCAAGCAGGTCTGCAGGGTCAGGGTCAGGGTCAGGGTCAGGGTCAGGCGCACTGAGTTGTAACCATGCATGCAGTCACAGCCCTGCTGGTGCCAAGCAGCCTCAGGACAGTTGCTGCAAAGATAGAGCTCCTCTAAAAGAGTGTGCTTGCTGGTGTACTGGCTAGTTTTGTGTCACCTTGACACAGCTGGGTTATCACAGAGAAAGGAGCTTCAGTTGGGGAACTACCTCCATGAGATCCAGCTGTGGGGTATTTTCTCAATTAGTGATCAAGGGGGAGGGCCCCTTGTGGGTGGGACCATCTCTGGGCTGGTAGTCTCGGGTTCTATAAGAGAGCAGGCTGAGCAAGCCAGGGGAAGCAAGCCAGTAAAGAACATCCCTCCATGGCCTCTGCATCAGCTTCTGCTTCCTGACCTGCTTAAGTTCCAGTCCTGACTTCCTTGGTGATGAACAGCTGTATGGAAGTGTAAGCTGAATAAACCCTTTCCTCCCCAACTTGCTTCTTGGTCATGATGTTTGTGCAGGAATAGAAACCCTGACTAAGACACTGGGTGAGGATGAGGAAAGGCCAGCTAGCATTCGTCTGTCACAGGTGCAGGGAGAAAAGGCAAGAGGCACAAGGAGGTGAGATACAGGGAAGGGGTGAGGAAGGGGTTCCCCTGAAACCAGTGGAAAGAAAGGCTGCACCTATGGGTGGGAGCAGATGGTTCCTGGCTTACTTCTGTCTTAGGGTTTTACTGCTGTGAACAGACACCATGACCAAGGCAACTCTTACAAGGACAACATTTAATCGGGGCTGGCTTACAGGTTCAGAGGTTCAGTCCATTGTCATCAAGGTGGGAGCATGGCAGCATCCAGGCAGACATGGTACAGGAGAAAGCTGAGAGTTCTACGTCTTCATCTGAAGGCTGCTAGCAGAAGACTGCCTTCCAGGCAGTTAGGATGAGGGTCTGAAAGCCCACACCCACAATGACACATCTACTCCAACAAAGCCACACCTCCTAATAGTGTGTGGGCCAAGCATATACAAATCATTTCACTATACATGCAGGCAGGTGCATTTTGTGCTACTAGACTGCAGTAGGATGTTGGGATTGTCAGGTTTCCCGGGGTTCTAGTGTCAAGGGCAAAGGTTTGGCCCAACTGCTAGTACTTTTTACGGGGAGACCTTAAGAGGAGGCCTGGGAGATTAGGAGATGCTGGATTTGAAGTTGGAAAATGGGGTGGGGGATAAGGGGTGTTGGTTGGGGGCTGGGGTGGAGAGATGGCTCAGATTAAGAACACTGGCCGCTCTTCCAGAGGTCCTAAGTTCAATTCCCAGCAACTACATGGTGGCTCACAACCATCTGTAATGGGATCCGATGCCCTCTAATGGTGTGTCTGAAGAGAGAAATAGTGGATTCATATGCACAAAATAAATAAAGAAAGAAAGAACTCTTTGAAGTTGGGAAGCAATCTGTTGCTGTATGTGACTTTGACACCACTGGAAGTGAGATTTGGTACCTTGGAGGCCAAGATTGAGGATTGCTCGGGGACCGGCAGCTGCTCCTCCGTGCGTCGTGGTGTGCGTTGCGGTCAGGCGGAGGCTGAGCAGCTGGTGCACATTGGCACATCCTCCAGGCTGCCTCTGGGGCCATGTCAAGTCAGGTTACAGATGAGGAAATGCCTCGGCAAATGCCCACAGTCACGTAGCTGCTAATTGGCAGAACCAAGATTAGGAACAGGAGCCAGGTCCTTTAAGCTGGGCTGCTCTGTTCTGAGTCACCTGCTCCTGGGTGCTGACTTAGACCAGGGTGTGAAGTGTTGTTAAATGGAGGAGGCCAGAGCCCAGCTCAGGCTTTCAAACTGGATTCTGCAATCCTGAAGGAGATTGACCAATAACCTGGCTGTTGTCACTGGCAGAGAGCTTTGAGCCTCTCTGGTTCTGCTCTGTGACATCAGGGTAGCCTCAGTGGTCTCCGGGAGCTAGGAGAAAAGACAAGCATGTCTGTTCCAATGACCTTGGCAGAAATCCCCAGTCTGAGGTCAGCAAGATGGCTCAGGAGGTGACAGTGCTTGCTGTGTAAGCCTGGTGACCTGTGTTCAGTCCAAACACTCCACAGAGTTGCCCTCTGACCTGTACTGGCACACAGTGGCACACAGGATCACAATCCCCCATATACACACATACATACATATAATAATAAATGGAACTTTAAAAGGGTCTATTTAGGTATGTATGTTATGTATATGGCTTTTGTCTGCATGTGTGCACACCAGAAGAAGGCATTGGATCCCATGGGTTACAGTTCGTTGTGAGCCACCTTGCAGGTGCTGGGAATCTGGAAGAGCAGCCAATGCTCTTAACTGCTGAGCCATCTCTCCAGCCCCAACAAATTGAGGTTCTAAGAGTTAAAATCTCAGGGTGTGCCGACGCTCTTATAGTCTTCAGCTCTGAGCTCCTCTTAGCCCAGTGGTTCTATAATTCTGTTTCTGTCATGAGTC
Organism: Mus minutoides; assembly: GCA_902729485.2. Classification (NCBI taxonomy): domain Eukaryota; kingdom Metazoa; phylum Chordata; class Mammalia; order Rodentia; family Muridae; genus Mus; species Mus minutoides. The sequence continues at coordinate 109,669 of LR756424.1, read as the reverse complement.
GTAATGCAGATATCTGTGTATTCTGATGGTCTTAGGCAACCCCTTTTAAAGGGTTGGCTGACCCCCCCAAAGGGGTCATGACCCACAGATTAAGGACCACTTGATTAGCCTCCAGCAAATTTGAGCATCGAATTTTACCCAAATGGAGCTCTGAAGACTAGGGTCAGGAATCTCCCAGTCTCTGACACAGCTCATGACAGTGGGGTTAGGGCAGTGCACCTGCTGTCCACAGGTGGCAGGACCAGGACCCTGCAGGGACTGAGGGATGGTGGCAGTGAGACCCACACTGAAGAGTCACAGGCAGATGCTGGTGGGGAGAGGGTCTTGTTTGTATGTTCACAGTTGCCCTGTAAATGCATGTGCAGTTGGCTCTGAGCATAGTGCAAAGTGGGACTGAAGTTTGCCCCAGCCTGGCCAGCTTCAGCTGTACCCTCTCTACTGCCGTGACCTTGGGTGGCACTGGTCTATCACAGTGCAGGAAGCCTGAGGGGTGAGAGCATGGGAGATAAGGATAGCCCAGTGTTCTCCCTTTAAAATTTTTTCTGTTTGCTTTATATATGTGAATATTATTTTGCTTTTTGTTTGTTTGGTTAGTTGGTTATGGACACAAGGTCCCTCTGTGTACCCATCTGTCCTGGAACTCTTTGTTGACCAGACCGGCCTTGAACCCACAGAGCTCTGAGTGCCTCTGCCTTGCAGGTGCTGAGATTTCAGGTGTATGCTGCCATGCCTGGCTGAATGTTTTGCCTGCTTGTACCGTGGACGCCAGAGGCGCAGCATCAGATCCCCTAGGACTGCAGTTATGAATGTCTGTGAGCCACGTGGGTGCTGGGACTATAACCTGAATTCTCTGGAAATGTGGCCAGTGGGCTCAACCACTGACACTGAGCCTTCTTCCCAGCCAGCGGGTGCTTCTCAGCCTGTGTGTGCTGGGACTCCTTTGGGAGTCCCCCATTCAGATATCCTGCACATCAGAGATTTTCGTTATGATTCATAACAGCAGAAAAATTACAGTTGTGAAATAGCAATGAAAATAGTTTTATGGATGGGGGGGTCACCACAAAATGAGGAACTGAATTAAAGGGTTGCGGCATTAGGAAGGCTGAGAGCCACTGTTCAAGCCCATCTCCCTAATATCTTAACACAAAAATTTGAAGGTAGCTTAAATAACATTTTTTGGGTTTTGAGACAAGGTTTCACTCTGTAGCCCAGGCTGACCTGGAACTTACTGTTGTAGCCCAGGCTGGTCTTGGACTCCTGAGTGCCATATTTATAGGCATGTTAAACCACCATACCCAGCTTTTAAAATGTTTCCGCTTTATGCTTTAACCATATAAACGGCCTTTAGCTTTATAAACGGCCTTGCAAGTCTTTATTTCTGACAGTCTTTGGGTCTGTGGAATTCTAGTTGGATTGTTTCATTTTCAGTTTATCTCTAGGGACCCTGAAATGTCTCTGATTTTTTTGTTTGACTTCTGTGATAATAGTTGCAAAACCATACCCAGTGTTTACATAATACCTTTGAAGAAAAAAAAAAGCTCAGTCCTATTTCCGGCATTTTCTTATCAGGACAAGCTTTTCTGAGGCTGTTGTTGTTAGAATTGAGTAATCTCAAAATAAAGAGATAGCACCCCAGGCTATGCTCAGCTGGGCGGCAGCAGGGCAATCTACCAGGCTGGGCAGGCAGGTGATCCAGGCCCCCGCCACATGGGGGCAGACATTGGGCGCCCTCCTCCTCCTCCATGACAGCGGTGCCCACCCGGGGGCAGCCATCTTCTGCCTCTTGTTTGAGAAATAAATGTTTCTATTATGCTAGGCATGTGCTTAGCCTCAGAGTTGCCTGACCATGAAGGTACGCAGAACCAGGCCAGGGTTGGCTCACCATCTGGCCAGGTGCCTCAGCCGTGTGGCCTCAGATCGTAGTCTTGCTGTTCTGGCCACGCCTCCACAGAACAGGCTCTTATCCAGTCACTGAGAGGATCCAGTGGGCCTGGCCCTGGCAAGACCTCTCAGAGGTTATAATGACAATCGATGAATGCCTACCTGGCTCCCATGCCCGCTCTCCTCGGGGCAGGTCAGTGAAGAAAGCACCCAGGATGGAGTCCAGCTCCTCAGAGGCCCTGCAGCTGTTAGGCGCAGTTGCTATCCCTGTGGTCTTTGCACTAGGCACAGTGACCAGCACTTCTCATAGGCTGCTTTGCTTGAGTGCCTGGCGGGCAGGTTACCACTGTTGTTTGTACAGGGGAAACAAGTAATAGGTCCAGAATGACCAGCCAGCGAGGAGTGGTGCAGACATTGCTCAGGTGCAGGCTGTGGCAGACCCTCTGTTCCTAATTGTCTTTCCTTTCACACTCCCTTCCTGGAACGCACACACGCTTTAAATAATTTTACACAGCTAGCCGTGGTCCTGTGGTCTGTCCGACCTGATCTCGGAGCCAGAGAGCACAGCTATGAACTGTCTTCGTGGCCCTTCCCTGATATTCTGTGCTGTGCACTTCTCTGCTTTAAAAACTCTTAACATTTCTTTTCATTTTTAGTTGATGCGTATAAATGTTTTGTCTGTGTGTATGTTCCATGCACTACATGTGTGCAGTGTCCAAGGAGACCAGAAGAGGGCGTTAGGTCCCCTGGATATAAGGATGGCTGTGAGCTGCCATGTGGGTGTACAGAACTGAACCCAGGTCCTCTGCAATAGCAACAAGTGCTTTTTTTTTTTTTAAGATTTATTTATTTACTTATTTTTATGTGAGTGCACTGTAGCTGTCTTCAGACACACCAGAAGAAGGCATCAGATCCCATTACAGATGGTTATGAGCTACCGTGTGGTTGCTGGGAATTGAATTCAGGACCTCTGGAAGAGCAGTCAGTGCTCTTAACTGCTGAGCCACCTATCTCTTGGCCCTCATTTTGGATTCCTTTGTGCGTTAGATACTCAACACCATTTTGTCAGCATTCTCCTGGAATGGTGGAATGGTGGAATGGTACAGAGTGTGCTCTAGGAAACGGATGCAGCCATCGGGCCTGGCCTCCTCCCGGTTGCACTTGTAGACCCATCACTACTAAATATTCCGTAGCCGCTTAGCCGCTGTGTGAAGCCGATGGCCAGCCAGAGGCTTACGTCTTGCTTGCTAGGTTTCATTTCTGTTGTTGGGAGGGTGGAGCTGGGATGTAGTAGTTGGAGCGCTAGTCAAGGATTCAGGAATCTCTGAGTTCCATCCCCAGCATTATATGAAACCCTGGTGATGCATGCTTACAACCTGAGCAATGGGGAGATGCAGGCGGGGGGGGGCTNAGGGGGGGGAGGGCATCCAAGCCACCTTTGGCTAACCAGTGACTTTGAGACAAGTCGGTGGTAACTAAGACCCTGTCTCAAAAGCAAAGAAAACTCAAAGAGGTACTTACTGTGTCAGACTGTCTGCTCTCCTTTTACAGCTGGCTTTCAAAATGAGAGCCAATCCCTCTAGGAGCTCTGGGATTAAATGAAGAATGTTGTGAAGGTCTTTTATTATTATTATTATTATTATTATATTTAAGTACACTGTTGCTGTCTTCAGACACCCCAGAATAAGGCATTGGATCCCATTATGAATGGTTGTGAGCCACCATGTGGTTGATTTGAACTCAAGACCCTTTGAAAGAGCAGTCAGTGCTCTTTTTTTTTTTTCCTTGCTCCGCTCAACCCCGCTTGCTCTGCTCGTCCAGCCGGCCCCGCTCGCTCTGTTGGTCTCTCCAGTCCAAGGATTCGTTTCTTCTTATTATTCTTCATAAGTACGCTGTAGCTGACTTCAGACGCACCAAAGGAGGGCGTCAGATCTCATTACGGGTGGTTGTAAGCCACCATGTGGTTGCTGGGATTTGAACTCATCACCTTTGGAAGAGCAGTCGGGTGCTCTTACCCACTGAGCCATCTCACCAGCCCCCCCAGTCAGTGCTCTTAACCACTGAGCCATCTCTCCAGTCTCATGTAATGACAGCTGCACACTTGCATCTTGAGAAATCCTGATTGTTGTCTGCTACCTTGGTTTGGTTTGGTTTGGTTTGGTTTGGTTGTTGTTGTTTGATGCAGGTTTTCTCAGTGTAGCCCTGGCTGTCCTGGAACTCACACTGTAGACCAGGCTGGCCTTGAAATCAGAGATCCATCTGCCTCTGCCTCCAGAGTGCTGGGATTAAAGGAGTTTTTTGTTTTGTTTGTTTTTGTCATTTAAAAAGCAGAAACTAAGACAGACGTAGTGATATACATGTAATCCTAGCACTTGAAAGACTGAGGCAGGGGGATTGGTAGTAAAGTTAAATCAGTGAGTTCCTTTACTGGTGTGACATATTGAAAGAAACGTAAGATAGGGCATGCTCAGTTCCTTCAGGCCGACAGATCTTAGGTGTGGGCTCTGTAAAGCAGGAAGCCTGGATTTAATTTGTGCAGATTGTATTTCACTGTCTAGTAGCCACACGAGTGAGCGGTTTTTCAGGTTCTCTAGATCGTGTGATTGGTTCTTCCTCTGTTATTAATTTGTTTACAGCTTAGTCATTAGTCATTCTTTTTCTTGGCCCCCAATTCTTATCATACCCCATCGGTCACTTTGGTGAGCCCTGACTCTTGTCACCCTGAAGAACTCAGATGAATTTCCTGTGTTGACGGGATATCCAGATGTGACGCTGTATAGCAGCAGCACGTGCAGCTCTGCCTGCAGACACGATGCACCCTGCTGTTGGTCAGGCGACCAGGGTGCAGGAGCTATTGGTCTTAACAGTCTTTGGGCTATGGAGATTAAACCTGGGCTAACAGAAAAGTGTGGCCCCCAAACCACAGATGGCTCCAAAGAAAGAGGATGAGGGCCCCAGAGCTTTGCTTTGGATGTAGTGGGAATGAGGGGTCAAGAGACATGGAAGGCTGCTGGCCGTGCGCTGAGTCACTGGTGAGGTGAGGCCTTAGGAAACTATTTATTCCTCCCTGCAATCGAGGGCTTTGTGCAGCCACTTGCAGCATGTTCTTGAACGTTCTTACAGATATGCAGGAGTTAGTGCCAAACCACAGCACACTGGGTGAAACAAGTCTGCAGACCTAGTTAGTATGTGCTTCCGTGTGTGCATGCGTGTGTGTACATGGTCAGTACTGAGAACCCCAGCACTCGGGTGGGTCCCACACAGAAAGATCTTGACCGTGACGACATCCTGGGCTAACACAGGGAGGCTGTCTCATAAAAAGCAAAAGAAGTTCACTCACAAGCAAGCCAGCACAGTTGCAGATTTGGCTGTGAGGACCAGATGGGGGTGTGCTTGACCTGAGTGGAGTGACGGCCGAAACCTCTCCAGTGCATCTGCTGCATGCTGGAGACAGGTGCTTGGACGGGATGAACTGTCGGCCGCAGACCTCTTCCTCTCATTTATAGTGGAAATAATTTCATAGCCTGTCCACCCGGAGAATCTGAGTCTCTGAGAACACTAGCCTTCTGGCCTTGGTTTCCTTGACAGGTGGATGAAGATGAGAGAGCTGAGGCCCCGCCCCCGGTGTGTTGGATACACTTGCTTACTGTGCACTTGACAGGTGGTGATGTCAAGTCTCTGCAGTCCTTGTCGTGCAGAGGTGGATCTCACGGCGTTAGTGAGTGTGCTCACTGTCGGCTCCTATCACTTCTGGCCCTCGTTTCTGTTTTGAGGCGGTGCCTCTCTCTACCCAGGCCAGCCTGTAATTATCCAACCCTCCTGCCTCTTGTCTCCCGAGTGCTGGAATTTCAGATGTGTACCACACCTGGTTTTCCATGATGTTCAGAATAGCATTCACAGTCCTGTGTTTCTTGATTCTCGTCCTGGCTTTTTGGGCTCCTCTTGCTCTACCACAGTACCCCAGCCTTCTGTCCTCCTGTGTGATGCCCCTAATTTACTTTCTGTTTGTTTTGCTTTTCAAGACAGGATTTGTCTGTAGATCAGGCTGTCCTTGAACTCAGAGATCATCCATCTGCCTCTCAAGTGCTGGGATTAAAGCCATGTGCCACCCCCTCCTGGCTTTTGAAATGAGCTCACACCAGGAGACGGTTCAGGCTTTAGGCTGTTTCTAACCCCACTCTTTGATTCATATTCTCAGTTAACCCCAGGTGGCAGGATCTTGAGTTGGTGTCCAGTGAGAGTTACCCGCGTTGTCTGTGTCTTTAGCAGCTGGTGACAGACCCCTTTGCTGATCAGTCTGGACCCCCTCCTTCCCTCCCTGCCATTTTGTCACCTCTAAACACTAACAGTAAAACCAAGGTTTGTGAAGTCTCTCCTGAGTCAGGAAAAATGGAGATGTAAAGGAACCACAGGTTGTCCCGCCCGCGATGGGGAGCAGGAGGGCAGGGCATCTAGGGAGGTGTGGTGTTGGTGTTTAAGGATTCTGGCTTAACATGTCTCCCAGTCTCTAAGAGATGACTGACTGACTGACTGACTGGCCAGTGATTGCATTCTAAGATTAGCCTTTGTCACATACCTAAATCTCAAAGTAGAAGACTTTTGCAAACACTAGGTAACCAACCATTCCTGGGGAGTCATCCCAACGCCCTCCTTACCACTGGATAAGAGTCCCCCGCCCAGATCTGAGCCACCATCCCTGACGGGAAGACAGTGGTGACACATGTCACAGTGGCACTGCAGCTTACAGACTCCTTCTTGGGACTTTTTCACCTTTGGCATGGCTGCTTGCCAGCCACTTTTCTGACTGTGGCATGAATTTTGGTCAAAAAAAAAAATGACACCCAAGTCACACTTTCAAGTCGCACATTTGTTCCCTTGAAGGATTGACAAAGGAAGAATGCAGATACCAAGGAGAAAGAAGCCAGCACTTGTCACATAGCTAAGTCTCATCGTAGAGGACTTGATGTCTATCTGGTAGCTTCCTTTGATCCTTCCATGTGAGCACAGGAATGGTGTGAGCTAAGGCCTGACAGCACCATTTTCCTCCCCACTGCAGGGTTTCTGGCGTTAGCTAATCACACACATATTTCCAGAGCACATGGATACTCAGCGCCTCTGTGGGCACAGGCCTCTGTGGGTGCAGGCCTCTGTGGGAGCAGGCCTCTGTGGGCGCAGGCCTCTGTGGGTGCAGTCCTCTGTGGGCGCAGTCCTCTTGGTACACCATGCTGACTAGTCTGAGCTGAGCCTTGATAAGTTGAGCAGAACATGCTTTCCTTATTCTCCGTCCAGTCTGAGTTTCTTTTCTTCGCTGACATGACATGGGACGGGATTTGTAGTTGGCCATCCATGTTTGACCAGTGCCCGCCGTTCAGAGTGGGGCAGCATCAGGTAGTTCATTCCCCAGGATTTGGTTCCAAGGCTGGCTCAGAAGACAACTCCGCCAAGCAGGTCAGAAGCCTGCCTTCTTAGTTCGCAGAGTGTGCAACAGTCAGGTCAGTGAAGCCTAGAAACTCTCCTAACTTCTGTTATTTAAAGCAGGGGCCAATGGCTTGGGACAACTCAGGGTCTCCACCATTCGGACTCCTGACCCTCCATGTTGGCTCATTCCAGTGCTGCAAAGCTGCCTCTGAGCTAGGTTCTCCCGACCTGGGGTTGCTCGCTGACTTACGCCGGGTTCTTTATAATGGTGTAGAATGGTTTTACCTCTCGTTGACACAGAATGGGATCTTACAACACTTGGGTGTAAATCAGAGTTCCCCGTGCTCACTCATGGACCGTTATCTTTTTTTCCAGGCCATGGTTGCTTGTTACCCAGGTAACGGAACAGGCTATGTCCGTCATGTTGATAACCCAAATGGAGATGGAAGATGTGTGACATGTATATATTATCTAAATAAAGACTGGGATGCCAAGGTATGCAACTAAATTCGGTAGAGATGTTTTTTTTTTCTTGAAGCTGTGTTTTTTTCCTCATGGATATCTGTAGTCCTCTCTCGAGTCCCCTTTAGTCTGGACACTCAGGGTGGACTTTTGTGACATATTACCTATATTTGAAAACAAGCACCAATATAAACACATAGCGGCATGCCTTGTGCAGTATGCACCTATGGGTGGTGCTGTGGTGTAAGTTAGCCCAGTGGAACACACCAGGAATCCCTGTGCCTGAGAGGTGGAGGCAGGAGATTCAGGAGTTCAAGGCCGCCCAGTTCAGGGAAGGTTTCCAGCTGGAGATGAGTGTCAACCAGCCAGATCTCCTTAAGCAGCAGGCAGGGTCAAGAGAAGGAAGATGTGGTTGTCTTCCCAATCTGTCTCTTAAGTGTTTGCAAGGTGCCTTGGGATTCAGTGACCTACAAAAGCAAAGAAACAGGCCATATTCCTTCTGGCTTGCATTAGTCTACTGTCTAACTCTGACTTCTAGGTCAGGCTCAGGCTCAGGGCGGAGGCATTCAATTACCCTTCCACTTTGAGTCCACCTGCTCAGGAGCAGCAGTGTGTTGGGCTTGCTGGTGCACACCTATGACCTCAGCATTTGGGAGGGTCAGAGGTTAAGGTCGGTCATTCTTGGCTACCTGGGAAATCTGAGGCCAGCCTGGGTTATTTGAGACCTTTGTCTCAAAGTGACTAAATATCTCTAGATTGGTGATTTTGGTCTAGTGCTTTTCCTCATAGTCGGAAACACAAGGGCCAGGTCTATATGCCTGTCCCCCACTCCTCATTTAGGGTCCCTGTGATGTTCAGTGGACTCTGTGTACTGTCTGTGATGTGTATCCAGTCCCCACAGAGAGTTGGGGTGGAGGTACATAGGCGGGATGGATGAAGTTGAGCTCACATCAACTATGATTAGACCCAGGCTCCACGGGGATAGCTGGGTACAGAATGGGTTAGGACGGGAGATGACTCATCAAGCTAAGGTAACTGCCACCAAGCCTGAGGATCTAAGTTCAATCCCTGGGACTCACCAACTCTCAAATGTTGTCGTCTCCCCCCTACCCCAGCTTCCTTACGTAATGAGTGTAGATTAAAAAAAATCAGAGACCACCAGCTCACCAGCTTGCTAAGCATCTGTTGAAAGTGTAAAGCACCATGGTTGTTTTTCTGATAGTACATTACTAGGTAAGCTACTGGGCAAATGTGGCTTCATGCCTTCCTTAGCATGACTAGAAATACTCACTGGTTTTCAAACCTTGCAAATAGGGTTGGAAACTGTGCATATTTGTCTATGGCAAGTGCTTACAACAAAAAGGAATTTTCCCATGCATCCGTCCGCTCTACACGTGGGTCTCGGCTCACCGTCACACCGCTAGTTAAAACATAACTATACCTACAAATAATCCAGTTAAGCGTTTTGAGTCCTTTAACTCTGCCTACTGCCAATTTAACCTGGTACCACTCTTGATGGCTCATACTGACATATTCTGCTCTTTTCCCAGGTAAGTGGAGGTATTCTTCGAATTTTTCCAGAAGGCAAAGCCCAGTTTGCTGACATTGAACCCAAATTTGATAGACTGCTGTTTTTCTGGTCTGACCGGCGTAACCCTCATGAAGTACAGCCAGCATACGCCACAAGGTAGTGTTCTGCTCACGGGAACTTGGTTGACAGCGTGACAGGGCAGGGCGAGTTCGATGGGTGACCCCGAAGTTTCTGTGGAGCAGCCGCCTGCTGTCCAGCCCCTCCCTCCAAGTTATGGGCTTCTTTTTGTTTGTTTGTTTGTTTGTTTATGTTTTTTGTTTTTGTTTTTCGAGACAGGGTTTCTCTGTAGCCCTGGCTGTCTTGGAACTCACTTTGTAGACCAGGGTGGCCTCGAACTCAGAAATCCGCCTGCCTCTGCCTCTGCCTCCCGAGTGCTGGGATTAAAGGCGTGCGCCACCACACCCGGCTTAGTTATGAGCTTCTTAATTGAATGATCATGAGTATTTGAACATGCTCCTGAGAGTGTCAGTCTGCAATAAGCTGCCCTTCGCCTGAGATAGAATAGGACTGGACCTCCCCAACTCTGCTGCTCCCAACCCCACCCCACCCCACCCCCGGCATGGTGCACCTGTTATCACTGCACGCTCCAGGATTCTGTGGGTGTCATCAGAGCGCTCTTAGAAAACTAGTAAAGGGGGCTAGAGAGGTGGCTCAGAGGTTAAGAGCACCATCTGCTCTTCCAGAGGTCCTGAGTTCAATTCCCAGCAACCACATGGTGGCTCACAACCATCCGTAGTGAGGTTTAGTGCCCTCTTCTGGTTTGCAGGCATAAATGGAGGCAGAACACTGTATACATAATAAATAAATCTTAAGATAAAGAAAAAGAAAACGAGAAAAGGAAAAGGGCAATTTTTCAAAAGTAATTCAGAGAGCAAAAGTGGGGAGAAAAGGAATTGTCAGACAGGGGTGGTGGCCATGTGTGGTGCATGCTGGGAAGACAGACCGGAATCACTCTCCACATCTGTGGCCATGTGTAGTGTGTGCCTGATATCGCAGCACCAGAACTTCTGCGCAAGTTAAACGCCAGCCCAGGCTACATATCAAACTCCAGGCCATGCGCTAGCCACACAAAGCAATCTGTCTGTTTTAACTATGCTAATCCATACATTCTCATGAGTGTGGTGGTGGTTGTTTGGTTGTTGTTATTTTTCCGTGTAGCATAAGTTAGTAAGAAGATTCAGAAGACTCTGAAAGCGCAGGTGTGAAGTGCAGGTGTGAAGCGCAGGCTTGCAGTGAGTGTGCCTGTGTTTATCAGGGAAAGCGGCAGGAAAGGTGTTTTCCCCCTCTGGCTTAGAAGCAGCCAATTGCTGGTGAGGTGGAGCCTCCCCAGTGTTAGGGTGCAGTGGCCAAGGTTGGTGGCCATAGATGAGGTCCCGGAGCCTGCATGGCATCTGTCCTCTTCCTGCTTCTGACCCGTGCGGCTTCCATCACTGATTCAAAGTGGGTGGCAGCTACCTGGTAGAGCCTGGAGTCATAGGGACCCTGACAGGAAACCTGGGAGCCAGACATGGCACATGCAGTGAGGCCAGAGGTGCAGTCAGGAGAGGGGCCACGGGGCCAGAGAACAAGGGCAGAGCCCAGGTGGGTCTGCATAGCCCAGGAGAGAGGAGGCTGTCAAGTCAGGGGATGTGAGGACAGCAGCTCGGGGAAGTAGCAGTCTTTGCATGAGGACTCAGGGCTCTAGGAAGCACTGATCAGATATCAGGCTTCGGATTGGCAGTTAGCTGGCGGGCTGGGACGTGGCCAAGAGCTATGCAGAACTACCTGTACAACCCTGTTCTCTGAAAAAGACCATGGTAGGACCGAGTCAGCTGCTGGCTAGTATTAGGACACATGCACTGCGGTGCCTGCCACTGGCTCTGCTCTGTATTTGAGTCTTCAAGCAAGGTGATGTGATTGTGTAGCTGATAACTCGGGTTGTTGCTTTTCCCATGAACTTTGGCCTGGATCCACAGATTCTGACCTAATGATGGCTCTCCTGAGGGACCAGTGGCCTGAGGCATATGCTCACAAACACAGCGTCTGTTCCCTTGCTCCACTGTTTACAACAAGTGCTGGCTGCCACATGCTGTTAGCTCTGGAGTCAGACGCAGTGAGACACACTTCTGTTGTGCCATGAAGTCACCTGCTTTTAGCTCTGAACAGACCTGTCACACCACATTTATTTGTGGGATAAAGTAGTTCAGTTAGATGAGGTCTTTTGGGAAAAGGTCAGCCAAACCCAGCTTCAAAACACAGTGACTTTGGGAAGGAGTCCTAAAAGTTTGTGAGTGTTGCTTAACTCTTCCTCAGTGACTCAGAGTCAAAGATGGTAGACCAGTGGCCTGTTTCTTTGCATCAGTCACTGTCCCTCCTGGGTACTTGCCCTTCCTTTATCTGTTGCTGACCATGCAGGCTGGGTGGGCATGGAGAGAGGCTATGAGGCTCCCTTGGCTGCCGTAGCTCATCTGCGGGATGAGTAAGACCCGCGTGCCGGTCAGCACCTCCGTCTTAGGCTGCTTCACGCATTACAAACTGGCATTACAAACTGTCAGGAACACCTTCTTCCCCGGGACCATTCTGACCCTGTCTTAAATTTCCTTCCAGGTACGCAATAACTGTTTGGTATTTTGATGCAGATGAGCGAGCAAGAGCTAAAGTAAAATATCTCACAGGTAACGAGCTGGGCGTGGCCGGCAAGGTCGGGATGGTGTCTTCCAAAAGCCACAGTCCAGGAAGTTTTCTGCCAGATTCCTGAAGTCCCTTATTTTAAACAGGATTTCTCTAGTTAGCCTTCATTATTACTTGCGGAAATTGTCCAGTGCTTAGCGGTTTGACGCATGTCTGAGTTAGTTAACTCGAGCACTGGCAGAGCTTTTCTGCGTTGCCACCCTGAGCCTGAAGCTCCTTGGTGCTCTTCAGGTTCCCTGGACCCCTCCCTTTGTCTTTCAGATAGATGAATATCTATCTCTTCCTTTCACAACATTCACTCTAAAGAATGTGTGGCGGGCTGGAGAGATGGCTCAGTTGTTAAGAGCATTGACTACTCTTCGAGAAGTCCTGCGTTCAATTCCCACCAACTATATGGTAGCTCAAAACCATCTGTAATGGAATGTGGTGCCTTCTGTCATGCAGGCATACATGCAAATTGAGCACTCATATGCATAAATAAATTTTAAAACCTTTTTAAAAAAATGTGTGGGAAAAAAAAAATGTGTGGCCATAAGGAAAGTCTGTACAGAGGGCGGTTAACCAGCTCCGCAGACAGGTGTGCAGATTCCCAGGTGCCAGCTCTGCATGTAGGCCATGGATTTGTCGTGCACCTGTGTGTCCTGGGACCTGAAGCATGCCCAGTAGTCAAGGACCCACTCGCTGGGTTCTAATGAACTGGATGTAACTTAGCCTTTTGTAGGAATGTAAATATGTTTAAAAGGTGGGGGGTGGATGTTCCTGCACTTTCTGGGATTTTTCAGAGCTGTGATTTATGTCCTTTCATTGGCTCAGTACTTTTCAGTATTCAGGTGGCTTTAAATTAAAGAAGGCACTGTTTCTGATGAGGTGCCTGTGTGTGTCACAGTGGCAGTGGGAACAGCTAGTGGGGAGGACCAACAGGCCGCTGGAGAAGTGAGGTGTTGTTTCTGGCGCTGTCACGGGCTCTCTGGTGCTTCCTGAGTGGGGGACAGTCTCAGAGGTGCCTGTGCTTCATGAGTGAATACCTCTTCTTTTTGCAGGTGAGAAAGGTGTGAGGGTTGAACTCAAGCCCAATTCAGTCAGCAAAGATGTCTAGCAGGGCCTTGGGTCCGGCAGTACCCACGTCACCTACAGCCTCTCAGCTGCCTTCTGTGGACTCGTGGACAGGATGGACAGAGAGACACCTGCCTGGTATTTCAGCTGGGAGCCAGGCAACTTCGCCGGGTGTCATCCAACAGAGGTCTCCATTTGTTGGGACTGTACTGCGGGGTCAGCTCCAGATCTGTGACTGCTCCTGGCTGCTGACCGAAGAGGAGACACTGTCGGAGGAGAGTAGCTTTTCCATCTGGACATGAAACAAGGGCCCTTTGTAGGATTTTCTTCAGTCTTCTATTTTGCCAGACCTGTCACCTAACTAAGTTCATTTCATCTCTTTTTTATATCAAGTTTTGAATTCGGGGAATTTTTGTATTAGGTACAATTTATCAAAACTGAATTAAGAAAAAAAAATTTACAGTATTATTCTCAAAATAACATCAATCTATTTTTGTAAACCTCTTCATGCTATTAAATTTTGCCCTGAGGCCTCCTACGATAACTGTTGCCAGTGAATGGTGATTTGCTGCCTTCTGCCTGGAAGTAAAGGACGGGCGCTGTGTCCCAGCGCAGGTGTATGAGGTTTTTCTTGGCCCGTCTCTCAGTGATTCCAACTTGTAAAGGTCGCTGCTCTTGAGCTTCGACCTAACAGTAGATGGTTGCCTCTGGCATTCAGCTAACTCATAGTTATGAGAGGAAACAAGCCACAGGGAGAGAGGGTTTGTCTCTTCAGTTAATTTTTTTTAAAGCTAAGTGACGGGCACTAAATGAACTCGGGCTCCTCCTCAGCTTCGGGTTCCCGAGACAAAGGGCTTTCTTCTGCGGCAGGTCTAGCCTGCCCACAGCCATGTCCCACTGCTGCAGGTTTCCTTGTGGCTTCTCCATAGTTTTGACTGTGCTTCCAGACCCTTCCAGGTCAGGGCCGTGTTCTTGTGGCAGGGCACCTGGTGGCCCCAGGCACATGAATGTGTTATGTGGTTGTAGCCTCAATCGTGGCCATCGGCTTCTTGGACAGCCACGAGCCATTTTCATACCCAGTAATGAAAGCCGTGTGCTAGCTTAGAAATCAAAGGGGGTGTAAAAGCACACTCTTTGTTTTATGGGTTTTTCTCTTTTTAGAGGATGGAGGGACAACCATACGAGGCTGCCAGACTCCTGTCACCTCTACAGTCCCCTTAGAAAGCCAGAGTTTGCACAGATTGTGGGTGTAACTCCTGTCCCCTTAGATGTTCTATCTCCGACCTTGATCTTTGCCAAAATGTGTGTATGCAGAACTATTTCTGTGTATTTCCCTTTACACCCGTCTTAGCACCTGTGTAGTTTGTATCCGGTTAGAAACCTTTTCTATGGAAAGCTCAGTAATTCTTATTAAGAGATTGCTATTGTTCATGTAAAACATGAAAACAACCAAGTAGAGCTTCGTGTGGATGAGGGCCTACTCAGCACTGTGCTTGCGTGAGGGGCTCTCAGCAGGAAGTCTCTTTCTGACCCATATCCGCTGACCACACCTCTCCAGCAAGTGCCTCTGCTGCCGGCCAGCTCAAGGTTTGCCCACCTGGCCCCGAAGCACCGTGTTTCAGAGTTGGGAGGAACCATTTGGCATTGTTGTGATTGGCAGAAGGTGTGATTGCCTTTTTAATTCTGGAGACCCTGTAGTCCTTTGTGTCTCAGACCTTTACTGATGTACCAGGTCCCAGATTCTGTGGCAGGGGATGTGGTGGGGTGTGCTTGCCAGACGAAATTTAAATTATCTATCTTTTGGAAAGTGTGCTTTCCTGGAGGTCACTGTGAAAAACAAACAAATCAGGATAGTTAATGCCCACTTAAAACTCAATTTCATGTTAGGACTCTATTTAAAACCATTTGTGGCCTGTATGTGTTAAACCTGGTTAGAGAGAAAGCTTTATGACACTGTTTCTGTTCAACACATTAACCAGTTGTGGACAGCCCTTTTTGCACGACAGGCAGGGCACTTCAGGATTCGCAGAGAGACTCGCGTGGTTTGCAAGTGGTGTTTCCTATGAGAGCCTCTCGAGTTGCTTGTAAAGCTAATCTAATTAAAAAGATGTATAAATGTTCTTGAAAAAAAAAAAAAGTTTAACTGCTGTCACCTCCAGCTGTCTTCTGTTTCCCCAGCCCATTACCACGGGCTTTCCCTGAGAGCCCGTTGGTCAGTTAATAACTGCCATCCATCTTGGGTCTAGTCCACACCATGCAGCCATTCCCTTCTGTTAGTAGCAGAGCGAGCGGCCCGCAGACGCTCCAGGAGCAGAGGCACGGTGGTTGGTAGTTGCACCTGCGTTCTCAGCACTGGCGTTCCTTTCTTGGTAAGCTTTCATATTGCACTAAGCCCTATAGCTATTCCGTGTGTGTGTCAAGAGTACTCCTGTGCTACTGCTGAAGGGAGGGGGCTTGGGACACACCTGCAGGGCCCTTGCTATGCAGCTCTGCACATGTGATCATTTGATTTGTGGTCATATGCAAAGACACAAGAGTTCTTTGGGCAGAGTAATAGGACCTACTGTAGCTCTAAGAATCTAGTGTGGTGGGTGTGATGACAGGCACCTTTAATCCCAGTGCTTGAGAGGCAGAGGCAGGAAGATTTCTGTGAGGCTGGTGAGACCTTGTCTCCAAAAACCCAAACAACCACCTGAGTGTGGTGTTGAATGTTGTATCTTCTTAGGGCATTTGGGAAATGGCACTGAACTACACAGAAGAGGGTCAGAGAATGAGTCTAGTGTGGCAATGGGATAAGACATAGAATTATTGCTCTTTAAATTAGGTGCAGCCTTCTGAGCCTTTCATTTAGTTTTGGGAGAGGGTCTTGCTTTTGCCCAGGCTGGCCTCATCAGTCCTGTTCAACCTCTATGGTACCTAATACCCTGCTTTCTGAGCCCACCTGGGCTGGTGGCCCTTTCTGCCCACCTGGCTCCCTGAAGCCCTCTATTCAGTGTTGGCTTTCCTGTTCCCCGACTCCATGTTTACCACTCTGGGTGCCCATGTTGTGAGGGGAATAGATACTCTTCAAGGTTGGCAATTTAGCCCTAAACAGGAAACCACACTGGAAAACATTGCCTTAGATTTTTGAGGTACCATCTGGCGTGGCTCTTGGGAAGTCCTAGTCTGGTTCTTTATGCTTCAGAGTCTCTCAGAGACTCTGGAATATTCTCATCCCTGGGCTCTGTAATCTCACAGTTTGTCTGTCAGAGACTCTGGAATATTCTCATCCCTGGGCTCTGTAATCTCACAGCTTGCTTGCCTTAGCCTCTGGCTTTTTTTGCCCTGGTGAAATCATACCCCAGTGCCTGGGGCATTCTCCACTCTTTTCAGATCTTTCCTGTTGCACAGTGGGGGCAGGGCAACCAGTGAATTTCATCCCAGATGTGTTCTTTTCTGGGAAAGAACTTCACTTCACCTATGAAGGCAAGTGCTGGAAGGGACTAATCAGCCAGAAGCCCCACTGTGTTTGCAAGGCAAAGAAACTCAAGCCTTTGCAAAGGTTAAAAAAAAAAAAAAAGGAATTTTGAGGCTTGGTCTTAATTGTATAGCATAAGAAAATCTATATGCAGTCAAACAAGCATTTTCTTGGATAAAACTCTTTAAAGATCCATGTCCTGCACTGTGGCACACTACTGTAGGTACAGCTACAAGGAGGGCTGAAGCCCAACTTGGAAGTTCAAGGCAGCTGAATTAGCACGGTCAGATCCCAATCTCAGAACTAAATGACCAAACAGGAAAGGCAGGCAGGGTGGGAATGGACTGAAGAGTTATCTCAAGTTAAAGCCAAGCACCAAGGGCAGCTGAGATGACAGGCACTTACTGCCAAGACTGACCCTGAACCCATGTGGTAGAAGAGACCTCTGGCTAACCATGCTGTGGCAGGAGCAAGTTCCCAACCCTCAGAAACTATTACCAGATGCAGATGCCCAAGGAAGAATGGAAACTTAGTGAAGGAGAAATGTAGCCCATAGGGTCAACTTGCCCAGAAAGGCTAAAAAGCAAGCAGAGCACACACATCTGTGTTCCAGACTTAGGTTGCTATAGCCAAGCAGTAGTGATAAAGATGGCTTCTCCAGCATGTGGAGAAACTACCCTACACCTTCCAGCTCTGGTTAAAGATTTAACAAGGAGATAGCTGACTCTGAGCAAACGCATACACATAGTAAGTGTAAAAGTGAGGGGGGTGGGTAGGATCAGTAGAGATTAAGGGTTGAAACTAAGTTTCTAAGGCTTCAAGTAGGCAGCTTTGGAAAGAATTCCACCTAAACATCCTTGGCTGATTGTCTATGTCAAGGAGTTGGTGTTTCTACTGGAGAACTGAGAAACAGGATAACAAATGTGACCAGATTCCTGTGCCCCACATCCTAGTTTGAGTCTGAGATGACATCAGGAGCCTCTGGTGTCTACTCTGTTGAGTGCACCACATAGGACCATATACTTGTAGACATCTTTCCACTTATCTTGCCTTTTACTGACCACGGCCACCTTTAGTCTATGGAGATTACGAGCCAAACTAAGTGGGATCTAATATTCTGCATCAAGGTAAGGGGAGGAAAGGGCCTCACTCAGCTCTACTAACCATGATGAGAACCTCCACAGCTGTCAGGCAGCCCACCCTGTAATCTGAAAGGTCAGTTCAGTGGTAGACCTGGGACTCTTGGCCTTATGTTTGCATGTGTCTGTAAGCATACAAATGTGAGTTTGTGGACTCAGTTTATGAGGAGTCAGGGCCCATCAGCACCACAAAAATCAAACCAGAAAGACACATCAACCACTTTACATCAAAACATTGTTTATTTTTAAAATCTGTAAAGCTTTGAGAAAAAGGCAATCTTAGAGCTTTGGAACAAGACAGAATGGGCTTTTAGTGTTTTCCCGTTTTCCTCAGAGGTCCCAGTTAGGATGTGGACTCAGCTGGGCAAAGCCAAGCAAAGATTTCTCACACTGCTTTTTACCAGCGTGGAACGGGGATGTAAGCACAAATTCTGTAAAACAGGACCTATGGCTATGGCCCTAAAGTGTGGAGTTGAACCAACTTTAGCTCCACTGTGAGGTTAGATATTTGCTTCCAGAGGGAGAATACAAACAAAATCCACATTTCACTTATAAAATGACAGATAAAAGGATAACTACTCTTAGGGGCAAATCTTCTCTAACAACTACAGGCTCATTACATCCCCACTTTCTGGCATTCCCACAATGCTCAGAAGCTAGTGTTGCAGACACTGCCCCTGGGTACTCTGCATACCCAGTTTGTCCCCTCTGTCACTACATAGGTGGTTAGTGGACACAGCAGGTGCAGTCCCGCCCTCAGCCTGTTTACACTCTCCCTCCCTCCTGCCCTCGGCTCAGATCTTATATTCCATCCAGCTCACCATCTTGTGTTTCTACAGGATGTGCCCAGTTCTCTCCCTGCCTGAGGCCCTTCCCCTTCCTTAACAAGCTAACTCAACTCACTAAAAAACAGCGCCAGAGTAAAACTCTGACCCAGCACCATCATAAGGCACCAATATTAATCTGCATGTTTCCCTTACTGAGGATGTAGCTCCTGAAAGGCACGTACTACCACCTAATTTACTCATAGCCCTAGAACAAAGGTAGTTTGGCACAAAAATATTTAATTGTCTATTACCTGTTAAATTAGTGAAGATATGGCATATATCCAAACAAAAAACTTTAATAGCTATTTATCTATAAACATTAAATTCTATTAACTTCATGCTTTTAAGAAATATCAAAACTTGTTATCCAATCCTACAGCTAAGGATACTGTCAGGAATGCTGAAAGGCCGCAGTGGCCCACTGCTGGGAGGGGAGGACTCAGAGCTGGATAGAGCTGACCACAGAAGCCCTGTGACATCCACTCCTGAGTGGCTGTTGTCAGCATTGCTTAGCCCTGCACTGGGACACTTCCAATGGTTCAATAATACTGGGGTGAGGGAGGAAACTTCTAGCTATCTTTAAATTCTACAAGGAATGAAAATAAGCCTACACAGTAACAAAGACACTACCTTCACACTCTCTGGTAACAAACTGTAACCTCTGGGGATGGAGAAGATAGGCCCTGTGAAGGGTCAACTACAGCAGGACTCCCCCAGGGGAGCTGGGGGATGTAATGGAGGAAGTTATACAGGGGAACACCAGACAATCCAGGTTCACCCCAACACTCACAAGATTTATGCACCTTGTAGCAAAGTCAGCAAGGTAGAGGAACAGACATGAGACAAAACAAACTGAGCCACGTGTCTGCGTCCCTTGCCCAGATGTGGAAAGACCCAGTGCTCAGAGGGTCATCTTTGCTCGCACTTGGGTGGAGTTCACAGTGCTGCCCAGGCATTTTCTGCTCTCTAAGGAATCAGGCAGCTTGGTGAGATGTTATACATCAGTTACGGTTTAGCACCAAGTTTAAACCATTCTCTTACCTTCCCATCAAATCTGGCCCGCAGAACCGAGTAACAGCTTTAACATTCCAAAACAACTGCACTGCGCATTCGGTATCCACTTTACTCTCAATTCTGCAACCACTGCTTGGTAAATAAAGATGGGACAGAGGAAAAAAAAAAAAAGAAAAAGAAAAAAAATCCCAAACAAAAAACTTTGAGACATGGTCTCATCAAAGCCCACACTGGAGCTTAAGCCCAGGCTGGCTTCAAACCCCACAGCTATCTCCCTGCCTCAGCTTCCCAAGTACTGGGATTTTAAACATGAGTTGCCATGAGCTAGAAAAATTCTTTTAAATATATGAGTCTTTAAAATCTGCTGCCACTTTTTAGTAAAAGTAGGACAAATTATATACATAAATATACATATTATATTTAAAATATAAATTACTAAGAATATAGACGTCTTTAAAATTTGCTACCACCTTTATGTAGAAAGTAAAATCTTTTAAAATACAGAAAGCTGTTAGGATTTAAAGAGAAAGAACTCTTCTTAAAGGACAACTACTGTTTCGTACTATCTGAACAAAGTGTCAAACCTCAAAAAGATGAACATCAGCTTAGAGAATGGGGCTTAACATTAAAAGTATTCAGTCATCAGGGACTCAGATAAGACTATCTTGAACATAAAAATAGTAAGTACTCTAAACCTTCATGAACAAAACAAAACAAAACGAAAAAACCTGAAAGTACATAAAGCCAGCCATATGTGGACACAGGACAGATGGAGCTCATGTCCTGGGAAGGCGTGGGTGAGCACAGCACACTGACACACAAGCTCCTGAGACAGAGGCTCCTCCTACATCACTCAGGGTCCTGGGCTGGAGAGAGGCTCCTCCTACATCACTCAGGGTCCTGGGCTGGAGAGAGGCTCCTCCCTACATCACTCAGGGTCGTGGGCTGGAGAGAGGCTCCCGTCTCGTCTTCCTGAGCATCTGGTATTACAGGCACGCTACCCCCCCCCCCATGGAGGTGCAGACTCACTGAGTTGCTGCTCACTGAGTCTATAAAACAGCGCTATGCTGGCATAGTCAGACTGTAAGCCACAGGTCCCTCACCTGCTACCTGCCAGGTGACACCACCACGAGCCAACGGGCAGCGTGGGACCCACTCCACTTCACACTCTTCGAGGTCGCAGGTTGGTTTTGTTACCTTCCAGGCAGCGGTCCAAGTGCTCATTAATCTGCGACTCCAACACCACACCCTGACACACTGGACAGTTGACCAGCCGTCGCTGACTGCTCGAGCTGCCTGAGCTCCGGGGAGTGCTAGCGGCTGTGGGCCATGAGCTACTCTGAAGGTCACCACCACTCTGTGTTTGTTCCTTGATATTATCCAAAGCAGTCCTGTCCTCCAACCTGGGTCGCTTGTTCAGGAATTGGTCTTCAGACCCACTCTCCTCTCGGGATATGGTTGTGGATGTCCCAGCTGCAGATGTCACCGTTGCTGATGCTGGTGCAGTGACTTTGGAGGCATTTCTCAGGGATGCCCTGGAAGGTGGGACCTTTCTCTGAGAGCCTGCTGAGGCAGGATGCTTGGTGCCATCCCCAGTGGTCCCATTCTTTACTGGGGATCCATTCAAATTTCTGAAAGCCTTTTGGTTGGCAACAGAGACTCTAGGGAAGTAGGTGCTCAGGACACTTTGGTGACTAGCAGTGGGAAGAGGGGTGTCAAGATGAGATTTCTTTGGGAGACCGTTCTGTTCACATTTCACCTCAGCATTGGAATTGAGCCTCAGGCCACTCGCTGAATGGTCTTGACTTGAGAGACCTTTGGCTTCATTATCCCTGTATGAGGTGTTCAGCTTCCCAGCTGAAGGGCAAATGCTTGTGTCTCCAAGAACATACCCTTTTCCACTGAATGGGATGAGCGGCTGGGCCTCCCCTCTGCACAGCTTGTCTGCAAAGGAGACAGACAAGACTTCCTCAACACATCGCCACCCAGACAAACACTGAGCACGGTGGTTATCAAAAATGAAGGATTGTTCTAACAGATCTGTGCAGTGTCACCTAATGACAAGAGAAGGCAGCCTTCAGGAGTCAGAGCCCTGTACTGAAAGAACAGGAAGGATGGAAGAAATCACAGATAAAAGAATCCAACACTAAGCATGGAATGTTACCAGGAAAGTACTGATTCCTCTCATCTGCCTCCTCCATGCCTGGCTTCCTACAGATTCAGTCCTTCTGCACAGACCAATTCTCCAGTCCCCTGCCTTCTCTGCATTAGAAGCTAGGGTTTGGCTCCCAAGGCTGACCCTACCCAACTGACAACCTTGCAAGGGGAAGTATCACCTCAAGTAACTGCTGCCTCTACAGGAGCTTCTGAGGAAGGGAGCAGATCCTAAGGATGACATGGGACAAATAAAGGCTGCACTCCTTTCCCATCTTCCCAAGCCATCTCAGCAGGTCACCGGCCTATCACACCCTGGTGCTGTTACCTCACTTGGACACCCATTTGCCTTGGACACTCCCTCAGATAACAGCCAATGGAGATGTCTTCACCTTCTCCTTCCACACAGCAGAGCACACTTGGCTACCGTCACTTTATGGATGAAGTGTGCTCCTTAGACCTAAAAACACCCGCAGTGGAGCAGCCCCTACACGAACTTCCCCGGGTTCGCTGACACGTGGCCAGGCTCACACCCCTGGGAGACGAGATGGAGAGGTACCTGCATTCTCCACTGCTGATGCTGGCTGCTTATCTGCTTTTGTCTTCCCTCTGCCTTTCTTTGAATAGTTCTCTGGCTCCTTGATTTTTATGTAAGTGCCTCCACAAGTTTTCTGGTGGTCAGCCCACCAGTAGTCATGAGCAGAGGGGGCCCTGTTGGTGGCACGCTTCACATAGCCGTAGTAGGGCTGTCTATGTTGGCAGGGTCCATTGCAGCGCCACCAGTGCCGGCGATACTCATCCACCTCATCGTGGAAAGTGTGGTAGACCTAGGCAGAGGAGCGGCCAGCAGTCAAGACAAGGTAGACAATCTAACGAGGTATTTTACCCAAGGAGTCTTTTTGTTTTGAGATATTCCATTTCTCAGACATTTCTAAAAAGTTCCATTTGGGGACAGCTACTATATTTAGTTTCTTTTCAAAAGTTCACTATAATGGGAAACATCAGGCAATTTAAAATGTCCTACTGTGTAAAGATATAAATTTAAAAAAAAAAAAGATTTTGGTGGGGGGAAAACCCACAACCAGAAAACACCTCCATGAAAGCAAACATTGCAGAGAGTGAACAACATCGTTAAAAGCTAGACCCGGGGCTGGTGAGATGGCTCAGCCGGTTAGAGCACCCGACTGCTCTTCCGAAGGTGATGAGTTCAAATCCCAGCAACCACATGGTGGCTTACAACCACCCGTAACAAGATCTGACGCCCTCCTCTGGTGCATCTGAAGTCAGCTACAGCATACTTATGAAGAATAAGAAATGAATCCTTGGACTGGAAAGACCAACCGGAGCAAGTGAGGCTGTCCGGCGAGCGGAGCCGAGCAGGGATGGCCAAAAGCAAGCAGGGACGGCCAGAGCTAGCGGGGCCGGAGCGAGTGGGGCCGAACGGGAACGGCCTGAACGAGCGTGAAAACCGGAGCAAGCCGGGCCAGCTGGAACGAGCAGGGCCGTACGGGGGCGGCCGGGAGCGAGTGGGGCTGGCCGGAGCGAGCAGAGCCAGCGGGAACAAGCGGGGTTGACCGGAACAAGGAAAAAATAAATAAATAAATAAATAAATAAATAATAAATTTAAAAAAAAAAAAAAAAAGCTAGACCCGAAGAGGTTTACCACAGCACCTTAATAAGCTGCCAACAGGGAGAAAGGACTGAGACCATGGGGCTGGAGAGATGACTCAGCAGTTAAGAGCTCTGGCTATTCTTCCAGAGGACCCTGGGTTCAATTGCCAGCACCCACAATACACCTCACAGCTGTCTGTAACTCCCATAGACACACATGCAAGCAAAGCATCAATGCATAAAGAAAATAAAACTAAGTAAAAAGGGAAATGTTAGAAAGCACACATATTTCCTTAAGTTCCTAGAAATGATAAAAACTGCTAAAGGGCTGAACCAACAGCCAGATCCTTCCCAAGGAAACACACAAAAACCCATAATTAACATTTAGTTAGTGTTCAGGGTGCTAAGACACTGCACATCCGTATGGTCAAGATCTCAAAATGCAGGCACTGCTGTTACATCATTGCATAGCAACAGACAGTTCCAGATATACGCATGACCCCTAGTGTAGGGACAGCACACCTTAGCCCTAGCTGTGATATCTCCTCCAACACTGTCACTGTTGGGACGATGAGGGACTGTGACAGATGTGGAAGAATTTAGGATGAGCTGGAGCTACTCCTGAAGGTCCAGAAGAGTATAACATATGCCTGATATGCTGGCCTGCAGTTGATGGACTGCTAAAAGAGGCTTGCTGGCTCCTTAGCCACTCCACCTAGAGCCTAGATGGTAGGGCTTTTGTTCAAGGCTAAAAATCTGTTTCTACCTAGTTCACTTTTACTGAATGAATGGCTACTGGGTTTGGTAGCACATACCCATAATCCTACCACTTAGGCTGAGTTAGAATTGTGAGTTTGAGGCCAGACTGGGCTAGACAGCAAAACCCTGATCTTGCTTGCTCCCCACACCCGTGTGGCTCAGTATACCGTTATGTTGGCTCCTGTCAGTTGGTTGATTCGATGCATATGTTTACAGAACTCTGGGCCATGTCCTTCCCGGTCTTTATCATTATTAGTGACAAATAAGTAGGCATGTATCATTTCATGCAAAAGAGTCTGAAACAGAAAACCAGCGTATTAGTTTTCTAGGACGTGTCTAAAGATAATATGAATTCTCTTTCTTAACCTGCAGTCTTAGCCTTCTGCAGACCCAAGTACAAACCTTTACATATAATATTCCAAGCTCTGCAGAACCCAGTCAAAAATCTTCTTCACAGAATTAACATTGTTCACGAAGTCCCATTTAACTTAACTACCAACCCAAACCCAAAAGGTCAGTGAATCCAACCACATAAAAATTTTAAAATCCTGATAGTCAAAACTCTACAATATAGACTTCAGATGCTGACATGGAAATGCCAACACCAAAAGAGCCTGCCTGATGTGTACCCGTGATCCCAGATCTCAAGGTGGAGGCAGAAAGCTCAGGCATTTGAGATCAGCTCACCATCAACCCCTCTAAAAAATAGCTGGGTATACGCATGACAGCTCACTGGGGAGGCTGAAGCAAGAGAAGCATAAAGACCAGGGCCACCCTAAGGAACAGAGACTCTTGTTTCTTAAAATCAACAAAATATCCTGGCCAGGAATGGTGGTGCACAGCTATAAACCCTTGGGCAGAGGCAAGAGGATCTTGTGGTTGAAGCCAGTATGGGCTGCTATCAAGAACCCATCTCTAGCCAGGAGGTGGTGGCACACACCTTTAATCCCAGCACTGGGGAGGCAGAGGCAGGTGGATTTCTGAGTTCCAGGACAGCCAGGGCTACACAGATAAACCCTGTCTCGAAAAACAAACAAACAAACAAACAAACAAACAAACAACTCATTTCTAAAAAATAAAATAAATCCTGCAAATCAACTTGTTGAGAACCAGGTTTAAGCAAAGAATACCTCTACAAGGTCCTTTCTTGGTCTCAGTTTTAACAGGGGCTCACTGAGACGGATGGAACACATGCCTCCTCTTCCTTCATAAGTGCAAATCCCAGCACACCTGGAATACAGTCACAACAATGGATTAGGGTCACCAAATACACAGAGGAGACAGAACAAAAAATAAACCCTAGCTTGGCATGGTGGGGCAGGCCTTTAATCCCAGCACGTGGGAGGCAGATGCAGGAGGATCTCCGAGTTCCGGGCCAACCTGGTCTACAGAGTGAGTTCCAGGACAGCCACATATACATAGTGAGGCCTCCTGTCTCCAGGAAAAAAAAAAAAAAAAAAAAAAAGAGGGAAAAGGCAGCAAATCCATATAAGTTCTTGGGCAGTTCACAAGAAAACGTCCGTGATGCAGGATGGCTTTCCTGAATGGGACACTTGGCTTCAGAGAGCTAACACTGCTAACTCTCACCCACTGTCACCCTCTCCCCTCCGCACAGGCATACAAGGGCACTTCTTCCAAAACGGTCACGGGGCTGGTGTGAGGTCTTAGCCTGCTTTACCTCAGGCTGCTATGTGACAGTGTATGTGCGGGGCAGATTACTATCTCGAATAGGATTTTTCAAACTCAGTGGGTAGATAAGGGATCCTGCAGGTTCATCACTGAGGGCCGTTGGACCCGAGACTGGGGAGTGGGCAGGTCTCCCGGCGGCCGGGACACCAACGACAACTCAGCGGCCTGACCCTTCCCGACGTTCCGAGCCGTTCGCGGGCGCACTCACAGGGTCATGCGCACACTCCACTTCACCTCCACCGCCTCAAGCTGACCCCAGAAGAAGCGATCGTTAAACTGCAGGAAGAGTGCCTGCAGGTCCGGGGTGGGGTCCACCAGCTCCCAAGACGCGTCCACCAACGACACGGGCTCCCGCGCCGCCGCCGCGCGCCGCGCCACCTGCACGTCCCACTCCTCCTGCAGCCGCAGCGCGACCACCAGATCCTCGTCCATCCCGCTACTCCCACCTCGGCTGCTCCCTAGACGCCGGTCCGGCTCGTGCGGCACACGGATCTCGCGAGACCTCCCGGACCCGCTGCCAGGGCGCACGGGCTCGCCTCGAGCGCCTAGCCGAAGGTGGCTCGGCTCTGCCCCGCGGGCACAGGCGTAAGAACGCTGGGCTCGGGCTGGGGACGGCTTTAGGCAGCCGGTTGTCTCCTGACCGTCGCTGAGCTCCGGCGCCACACGTCAAGTCTGGTCCGTTCCCGACCCACCTCTGACTTCCGTGCTGGCTCGTCCGCACACGCGCCTTGAGACACTGCAGTTTCAGCGCAGGCGCGTTGTCCACACTCCGCCCCGGGCGCAGGCGCAGTGCGAGCGGCTCGACTCTGGCACAGGCGCAATGCAGCGCTCGGCTCCGGCGCAGGCGTTTAGGTGTTGCTCCCGCCCCGCTTCCTCCGCCGCCTTCTCCACTGGGCTCGGGTGGGGCCCGGAGGCGGCGAGTGACAGCCACTGCGGGCCGCGGGAGCACGGCTAGTGGCAGCCATGTCGGACAGCGGGGCGAGCCGCCTGCGGAGGCAGCTGGAGTCGGGGGGCTTCGAGGCGCGGCTGTACGTGAAGCAACTGTCGCAGCAGTCGGACGGCGACCGCGACCTGCAGGAGCACCGGCAGCGGGTGCAGGCGCTGGCGGAGGAGACGGCGCAGAACCTGAAGCGCAACGTCTACCAGAACTACCGACAGTTCATCGAGACGGCGCGGGAGATCTCCTACCTGGAGAGCGAAATGTACCAGCTGAGCCACCTGCTGACGGAGCAGAAGAGCAGCCTGGAGAGTATCCCACTGGCCCTGCTGCCCGCCGCCGCCTCGGGCGCTTCCGCGGGTGAGGACACGGCCGGCGCGGGGCCGCGGGAGCGCAGGGCGGCCCAGGCAGGCTTCCTGCCCGGGCCGGCGGGCGTCCCTCGAGAGGGTCCCGGGACGGGCGAGGAGGGCAAGCAGCGAACGCTCACCACGCTGCTGGAGAAGGTGGAGGGCTGCAGGGACCTGTTGGAGACGCCAGGTCAGTACCTGGTGTACAACGGGGACCTGGTGGAATACGACGCGGACCACATGGCCCAGCTGCAGCGCGTGCACGGCTTCCTCATGAACGACTGTCTGCTGGTGGCCACCTGGCTGCCACAACGACGAGGCATGTACCGCTACAACGCGCTCTACCCGCTGGACCGCCTGGCGGTGGTCAACGTCAAGGACAATCCACCCATGAAAGACATGTTCAAGCTGCTCATGTTCCCCGAGAGCCGAATCTTCCAGGCGGAAAATGCCAAGATCAAACGCGAGTGGCTGGAAGTGCTGGAGGAAACCAAGAGGGCCCTCAGCGACAAGAGGAGGCGAGAGCAGGAGGAGGCAGCAGCCCCGCGTGCGCCACCACCGGTCACTTCCAAGGGCAGCAACCCCTTTGAGGACGAGGATGATGAAGAACTGGCTACCCCCGAGGCGGAGGAGGAAAAGGTTGACCTTTCCATGGAGTGGATCCAGGAGCTGCCCGAAGACCTGGATGTTTGTATTGCACAGAGGGACTTTGAGGGTGCCGTGGACTTGCTGGACAAATTAAATCACTACCTGGAAGATAAGCCCAGCCCACCTCCTGTGAAAGAGCTGAGGGCCAAAGTGGATGAACGAGTGCGACAGCTCACCGAGGTGCTTGTGTTTGAGCTCTCCCCGGATCGCTCTCTGAGAGGCGGCCCCAAGGCTACTCGAAGGGCCGTGTCTCAGCTGATCCGGCTGGGCCAGTGCACGAAGGCTTGCGAGCTGTTTCTGAGGAACAGGGCGGCAGCCGTGCACACTGCCATCCGCCAGCTCCGGATTGAGGGCGCCACGCTGCTCTACATTCACAAGCTGTGCCACGTCTTCTTTACCAGCCTCCTAGAGACTGCGAGGGAGTTTGAGACGGATTTTGCAGGCACGGACAGTGGCTGCTACTCTGCCTTTGTGGTCTGGGCAAGGTCGGCCATGGGCATGTTCGTGGATGCTTTCAGCAAGCAAGTTTTTGACAGCAAGGAGAGCCTGTCCACTGCTGCTGAGTGTGTGAAGGTGGCCAAGGAGCACTGCCAGCAGCTGGGAGAGATTGGGCTGGACCTCACCTTCATCATCCATGCCCTTCTGGTGAAGGACATCCAGGGGGCCTTGCACAGTTACAAGGAGATTATCATTGAAGCCACCAAGCACCGAAACTCTGAGGAGATGTGGCGTCGCATGAATCTGATGACTCCTGAGGCCCTGGGCAAGCTCAAGGAGGAGATGAGAAGTTGCGGGGTCAGTAACTTTGAGCAGTACACGGGAGATGACTGCTGGGTGAACTTGAGCTATACAGTGGTAGCCTTCACCAAGCAGACCATGGGCTTCCTGGAGGAGGCATTGAAACTGTACTTCCCTGAGCTCCACATGGTGCTTCTGGAGAGCCTGGTGGAAGTCATCCTGGTTGCTGTGCAGCATGTGGACTACAGCCTGAGGTGTGAGCAGGACCCCGAGAAGAAGGCCTTTATCAGGCAGAACGCATCCTTTCTCTATGAAACTGTCCTCCCGGTGGTAGAGAGGAGGTTTGAGGAAGGTGTGGGGAAGCCCGCCAAGCAGCTGCAGGACCTCCGGAACGCATCCTGGCTCCTGCGGGTGAATCCGGAGAGCACGACTTCTGTGGTCTGAGGCTCTGCTTGGCTCTGTGTGTGTGTGTGTGTACGTGTGTGTACATGTGCTACAGATGTATCATTTGTATTTACATTACACAATGTCAGCACATTCCTCAGAGACACAAACAGCATATAAAAGTGCCCTCTGAAAAATGCAGTCAAAAGGAGAAAGATAATGTGTTAAGCGTCACATACAACCCCCCAATACTGGGATTGTCAGAGCACATACCGCGTTTTGTTTTGTTTTTTAATAACTCTTTGTAGAGTGTATGGTCACACCAGAGCATTTCCGGTTACTCTTTCACTTGAAAGACCCTTCTCACATCAGCACACCCAGGAGCACTGCACTTCCCTGCTGCCTTGGATAAGATGTAAGTCCACTAGGTTTAAGTATGTTGTAAAACATTCCTAGTCAACAAAATGGCTTCTTAATGGTCAGTGCTGTGTAACACACCTGTGTCATGTACTGAGACAACTCAACATGAAATGAGTTGGGAAAATTGGTTTGGAATAAATTTCAATAAGTGGGCCTCAGCCTCGCGTGGTAGCGCACACCTTTAATCCCAGCACTCGGGACACAGAGGCAGGCAGATTTCTGAGTTCAAGGCCAGCCTGGTCTACAGAGCAAGTTCCAGGACAGCCAGGGCTACATGGAGAAACCCTGTCTTGGGAAAAAAAAAAAAAAAAAAAGATAAAAGAGCAGAGTATGATATGAGCTTTTAATTGGAGGCAGGTAGATCTCTTAACATCTCAAAGCCAGACTGGTCTGCATAGAGAATTCTAAGCTAGCTAGGACTAGAGTAAGACCCTGTCTCAAAATAAGTAAATAAAAATAAACATAAAATGTTATAATAACAATCAGTTCTATCTATTGAGAATGCTATAAAGCTTTAACAGTTTAAAGGTTTCTCACAGTACATCAAAGTGCAGTGCCCAGCAATGCTTTCATCATCTGCAGCAAGCCCCAGCTTTTTAGCCCTAACTAATGCCAGGTGCAGGATGAATGTTCTGGGAATCATGGTAATATCTTGAACAGCAATGACTGAGCACTTACATGACAGGAAGCTCTCATCAGAGGCTGAATTCTCTAACCAAAATTAACCCAGTTTGTGATTCCTGGTCGATGCAGTTAGGTTTTTTTGTTTGTTTTGTTTTTGTTTTTCGAGACAGGGTTTCTCTGTGTAGCCCTGGCTGTCCTGGAACTCACTTTGTAGACCAGGCTGGCCTCAGACTCAAGAGCTCCAGCTGTCCCTAACTCCTGAGCACTGGGATTATAGAGCAGGTGCCTCCACCACCTGGCTTTGGTTATCTCTATTTACCATTCTTAGGTTCATCTTCTCTTTTATTTATGTGGGGAGAACAGAGACCTATAAGATGATTTACATGTTTTGTGTAGTATCAGGATTGAAGAAAATCAAGTGTTGAGGATGCTAGGGATGAAATCTAGTAGGGCCTTTTTTCAAGTACTCGAAGCAACAATCTAGGCCCCAGAAAACATAAGGTTTTTTAGGATATCCTTGAGTGGGAAACTTCAGATATATAAGGTAAGGATCTTAAAAGCCAAGTTTTATGCTACGTGCAGATGACTTGACTGAGGCAAGCATCACCAGTGGGTGAAAAATAAACAATTGTACAGCTAAGGACCAACTGCTGAGCTTCATGCCGCCTGCCATCTGTCACAGTTAACAAGAACAGCTGTGTACAGCAGGAACACCCACATAATGGACTTCCAAATGTGTCAATTTCTCATACAACTACTGGCAGCTATGGGCTTGAAAAGGGAGGCATGCTCTATGGGCAGATGTGAAAAGACTCCATGTCTGGAAGAGACCTGCATGAAGGTACTGCAGAGCTTGGAAAGGTGTATAAGAGAAAGCAGCAGCAACCTCTGCCAGACAGCAAGCTGTATGTGCACCCACCCCAGATTTCATACAATTCCTTTCTTGCTTCATTCACTCAAGTACTTCAAAACATCTTTTCTGTACTTGTACTTCCTGAGGTTTTCCTGAGATGAAGTAGTCTTCATAGTTAATAAATCACAACTTTCATTTTCTGGTAACCATGTGAGCTTTTTATATATTTATAATACTTATATTAATATTAAAAGAGTATTTCTGGACTGGCGAGATGGCTCAGTGGTTAAGAGCACCAGCTGCTCTTCTGAAGGTCCCGAGTTCAAATCCCAGCAACCACATGGTGGCTCACAACCATCTGTAACGAAATCTGATGTCCTCTACTGGAGTGTCTGAAGACAGGAGTACTTACATATAATAAATTTTTTTTTAAAAAAAAGAGTATTTCCAGCTAGGTGTGATGATACACACTTTTTATTCCAGAATTGAAGAGGCAGAAGCAAGAGGATCTCTGGGTAGCCAGGGTTACCCAGTGAGAGAGACCCTGTCTGAAAAAAGAGAGCCAGGCCTCTTGGCACACCCTTTAATCCCCAGCACTTGGGAAGAAGAGACAGGCAGATCAGATCTGAGTTTGAGGCCAGCTTTGTCTACATAATGAATTCCAGGATAGATGCTGTCACCAAAACAAAAAACAAGGGGGCTGGAGAAATGGCTCAGTTATTAAGAGCACTGGCTGCTATTCCAGAGGTGCTGAGTTCAATTCCCAGTAACCACATGGTGGCTCACAACCATTTGTAATGAGATCTGATGCCCTCTTCTGGTGTGTCTGAAGACAGCTACTTATATGAGTAAATAAATCTTTTTTTAAAAAGGAAGATGAGGAGGAGGGACAGGTAACTGGGTGATTAAGAACATTTGCTGCAGCCGGGCGTGGTGGCGCACGCCTTTAATCCCAGCACTTGGGAGGCAGAGGCAGGCGGATTTCTGAGTTCGAGGCCAGCCTGGTCTACAGAGTGAGTTCCAGGATAGCCGGGGCTTTACAGAGAAACCCTGTCTCGAAAAACCAAAAAAAAAAAAAAAAAAAAAAAAAAGAACATTTGCTGCTCTTGACAGCAGGTTCAGGATTAGTACTCAAAATCATTAGTCCACCTTCAGCAAATGACACTTTCTGGCCTTGGATACTGCACACATGTATGCATACAAACACACACATTATATAAAAAATCTTTTTGAAAACTTCCAGAAAAGTTATACGTATGGATCAATTGTGAATGTAATATAAACCTTTGTTTACCTTGCTTATGGGACTACATGTATAAAGTTCCTGTCTAGGTGCTGCTAAGCCAAATCGGGCCCTTTTTGTTGTTACACACATTAACCCATCTACTGTGAGCTACAGATGTCTCCAATGGTAGCGTTTCTCCTGGCCTTTTAGTTTCTCTGGTAGCAGACTTGACAATGGCAGAAGAAAGTGTCTTGTGGACCCAGGTCCCTCTTGTCACTGTTTTGATGCAGGAACCACCATGTCAGATGTCCATGGTCCGCTTCTTGTCCTCAGCCTTGCCCCAGGAGCAGTAGTAAACTTGGTGTGCTGGCTGATTTCACCTTTACTCACCATTTTCCTGGAGTTACCCACAATGCCTTCTTGGTGCATTTGCTGTGACACAGACCTAATCCCAGAGAACCAAACTATCCTTTCTTTTTTTTTTTTTTTTTTTTTTTTTCGAGACAGGGTTTCTCTGTGTAGCTCTGGCTGTCCTGAACTCACTTTGTAAACCAGGCTGGCCTCGAACTCAGAAATCCGCCTGCCTCTGCCTCCCGAGTGCTGGGATTAAAGGCGTGCGCCACCACACCCGGCTCAAACTATCCTTTCTTAATTTAGATAAATACTGCCAAACTTGACCACTAGGAAAGTCTCCCCAACCACAGGAAAATTCTATTTCCATTAATCCTCATAATTATTACTTTCATGATAAATGTAAACTTTCCAAGTAGTAAGATTTGACACACACACCCTTTTTCTTTTTCTTTTTTTTTTTTTTTTTTTTTTTTTTTGGAGATAGAACCTGTGTAGCCTCGAACCCGCTTGGAAGGTTGTATAGATCAGGTTGGTCTTGAGCTGCCCCACATGTAGAGTTGTCACCACACCAGGCTTATTCACTCAGTTATGTGAAAGTGTGTCTTGGTGATGGAAAGAAGGTGTTAGAAGTCCTGGAGCTGGAGTTGCAGATGTCCTGGGCCACCTAACGTGGGTGGCAGGATGTGAACTCGGGTCCAATGGAAGCACAGCAAGTGCCCTTACCTTTGTGCATCTCTCCAGCTCCAGATTTATATACACTTTGAGTAAAACTCTGTTGAGTGGGGGATGAGGCTTAGTACAGTGCTTGCCTAGCATGCACAAAGCCCTGATCAATCCCCAACACTAGAAACACTGCATGATAGTACATGCCTGTAATCTCAGCACTGAGGTAGAGGCAGGAGGATCCAAGGCGTGCTCATCCTCAGCTACCTGGTGAGTTCAAGGCCAACACCTGACTGGTTGCAGCATGTGTTGTTGGGTGATTAAGAACATTTGCTGCTCTTGAGAGCGGGTTCAATTCCCAGTACTCAGGTAAGCAGCATGGGCGTGTTGACATGTGACTTCAGCTGATAGAGCTGTGACATGCCCACCACAGTCCACAGCCAGGATCACTGTTAAATGATACTGCTTATTTCAAAATGCAGGAATCCCCTCTAGCTTCCCAAAGCAGCGGATGCTGTCAGAGGACCTGTCTCATTTGTGGCCTAGTGCAGTGGCTGCCCTAGGCCCTGGGAATAGATGCATGCACAACCCGGGAGGTTTGGGGACAGAACCACACAGGGTGCTTCAGTGACTTTGCTTGGTTCTTAGGCTCGAATGCCTGTCCCCAATGACTGAACTGCACCCTAGATGCATATACTGATAAGGATGAGCCCCTCAGAATGAGATTAGTCATCATTTTGGGGTTTGGGGGGGAATGCAGGATGTACTGAAAAGATCAGAAAGGATCAGTGCCTGTCCACTTTCTGTGGTCCTAAAGTGCGCATGGACTCAGTGCCCATCCAAACCTAAGGTGAACCTTCTGTGAGAGCCTTCATTCTGGACTTCAGCTTTCAGGACACAAAAAATAAAAGGCTGTGTTGAGGCCATACATTTATGGCTTTTTTTCCTCTGGTGACCCCAAGAACCTATCTGAGACAATTCTCCTGACATATCCACCATCCTTTCCTCTATCACCTAGCCCCATCCTATGACATAAGTCCACTGACGCTGGGGTCACAGGTCACAAGTGACTTCTCTTCCCTCCAGGTACACTCACAGCACATCGCGCAGGCATCTCTTTGCTACACACATTTTTTAGTTCAATTTGTTAATAAGACCATTGGGTGTAAAGTTTAAAGTAAACTAAATAATTTATTACACACTTCTGTCAAATTTGCACTTGGTTGAAACAACGTAATTGAAGTAAAAAGATATAGGTTGAGTCCCTTATCCAAAATAGTTATGATGAAGTGTGTCAGATTTAAAGCTTTCGTTTGTTTAGTAAGAACAGTTTATTGAAAACACTAACAAAGAACAGTGAGCTGGCTGCTTCTCAGATGTGGAAGGTGTACTTATCCGAAACAAAATGTCCTGGAGATTTGAGCTAATCTAGACATGAACATCCTTTGTTTTATATACACCCAACACACAGCGTTCTTTATGGCCCTGTGTTTTGACCCTCATGGAGCTGTGGTTGGGAACACTCACTCAGCGGTGTACTCCTTCAGTGCACAGATAAGTGGTCAGTGCTGCTGCTCGTAGACCTCATAGGTCAGCCTGAGAGTGGAGTAGGTGTGGGAAACTGAGTGGCAGTGAACGGGGAGGGGCCTG
Source organism: Mus minutoides (assembly GCA_902729485.2). Classification (NCBI taxonomy): domain Eukaryota; kingdom Metazoa; phylum Chordata; class Mammalia; order Rodentia; family Muridae; genus Mus; species Mus minutoides. The sequence goes on along the minus strand of LR756424.1, from coordinate 75,101 downwards.
AGCTCTGCTGTCCAAGAATATTTTCAAGACTGCTTTATTTGACAACACAGTGCCATGAATGCCAGCCGGCAGCCATCACGGTGGGAAGGTCACACCGACACTCCCATGCTCTCCTCCTCCTGGCAGAAGCACGGCTCAGAGGTCTCAAGGAGACAGACGTCACATCTTCCTCTCAGTGCCCATTTGTGGCAGAGTAAGTCCTTTGTGACTGTCACTATGGAACTGTGTTTTCTACAACTGCTCCATGATTGTTATAGTTTTGAAGTGGCTGGTTTTCCTATTGGCTTCTTACATCCTAAGACAGAGACAGCTCATGAGATAACATGTTCTTGAGCGTTGCCATAGTTCTGTAGCAGGCTGTGGTCCACCCACTGATCACTTAGCTGGCTCCCGTGGCTCTATTGGCCTGGACAAAGTCAGTGGCCACCTCTTCTAGGTGTTCCTCTTTCTGAGCCTACAGCATCCAGGCAGCTCTTACCCCCATCATGTACTAGAAAGTTGTGATTAAGAATCCACCACAAGTTCTCACCCAGAGGGAGGGTAAATGTCACCACAGCTGGGTGTGGCTGAATCAAGAAGGCCATGAGTTTGAAGCTCACCCATCCCCAACCCTGAAGAGCCAGAGTGAGTGTGGCAAGTGCCAGGCTAGATCAATCTGGGACACAGTGTAAGTAAGATGTTGTTCCCGAAAATGAAAACAAGGCCAGATGTGACAGCACTATGAAGAGGGAACAGAGGCAGGAGGATGTCTGTGAGTTTTAGACCAGTCAAGGCTACATAGAGAGACCCTGTATCAAAGAGAGAGAGAGAGAAAGAGAGAGAGAGAGAGAGAGAGAGAGGGGGGGGTGCTGGAGAGATAGTGCACTGGTTAAGAACACCTGTCCCACTGGCAGAGGACTGGGGCCACTACCCACATGACAGCTCTCCAGTTCTAGGGGATCCAATGCCCTCTGCTGGCTTCAGTGGGCATTGCACACAGTAGTGTATATAATTACATGCAGGCAAAAATACACATACAGAAAAAGAAAATCTTTTATAATCAAAGAAAAAAAATCAGCCAGAACAGACCCTCTTCAGCCCAGCTAAGCACAAACCCTGCATGTGGGTTCAGGCGGGGCCTGTGTGGCAGACGCACTGTCAGGACCACTCACTGTCTGCTGTGGGTTCAGGAGGGGCCTGTGTGGCAGACGCACTGTCAGGACCACTCACTGTCTGCTGTGTCTTCCTGCTTGATACCCTTCTTACATCTCTTCGTCACCATTTCTCTCATGCCTCCCCTCTTCCACCTGTACACTGGTTTTTTCCCCCTCCTCTACCCCATTTCTTTCCCTTTTTAAGACAGGGTCTTGCTTTGGCAGGCATGATACTCATTATGTAGCCCAAAGCTGGCCTTGAACTCATGGCAGTCCTCCTGCCTCATCTAAGTACTATAGTACTGGGAACTTACTTATATTAGAAACTAAAGCTGCTCCTCCTGCTGAGAATACTCTGATGCTTACACAGCAGGGGAACGGGTCTGAGTCTATCCCAGCACACTTACCGAGCATTTCTTCTAACTTGCTTGTGGCAGGCCCGTTCACATAAAACACATACTTACTATCTCTAAAGAGAAGAAAAGCTGTGTTACCGTATAGCCTGCATAGCCTGCGGCAGAGACAGCCACTCACTACAGTCCCAGGCTGCTACAGGACTGTGGCAAGCATGGAGCTTGCTTTTTATCCTTTAGGCTTGGGGATTAAATCCAGGACCTCAACATGCTAGGCTCTACTGTAGAGGCACCACCATAGCCCTGAGCTCAGATAGCTGAAAGGCTACTTGCTCCTGTTTTGAATGTAGGTGATACATAACTATGAGAGTTTAGCTTCAAAATGCTTGTTCATTCAAGAGACTAGCCCAGTGGTTCTCATCATGTGGTGACCTCTTTGGGAGTCAAATGACCCTAACTAGGGTCGCATTTCAGATATTTCACAATAGTACCAACACTATAGTTATGAAGTAGCAACAAAAGTAGCTTTACAGTTGGGGTCACTACAATAGGAGGAACTATATTAAAGGGTCACAGCAGTAAGAAGCTGAGACCACTGTTCTACACACACACACACACTTAACACACAAGATACAACTGTGAGAGTTTGGCTTCAACTTGTCTGTCTCTCTGTCCATGGTGCATGTACACCCACATTACCCTATACTCATTTCTGTAATTAATCTATGAAATTCAGTATGAGGTCAAGCCAAACATAGGCCAGAATACGTTCTTGACTTTGGGCAGTATAGGTTCCCAGAAGGGAAGCCCAGTGCCATACTCTGGGGCCCTGGCTCTTGGGCCACAGTGTCACTCCTCATCTTGAACCCATTAGCATCCGGTACTTACATCTTCTTCTTTTCTACCACCCCCAGTCTCACAAAAGCTGCTAAGGCATTTTTCTGCAGTTCAGAAGACAGCGCATCATAACACTGAGAGGAGCCTGTAAGGAGGGAAGAGGGTAAGTGATCTTTCTATTGCCAGCTGAGAAACTGCTACCCACAGAGATATGACTGACCTTGATCTAGAAGCTGACGGGTGAACTTCCTGGCTGCAACCAAGTATTCTTTCTCACTGAAGTAGTCCTCTTCATGCAAGAGGTATTTGGAAAGTAACTGATTTCAAGAGGGAGAATGAGGAACACAGAGAAAAAGGGGGTAGGCAAAGGAGCACGGTGGCCACACTGCACCCCCCCCCCCAAACACTCTCTACCATCCGCACAAGTGACACAGCTCTTCAGTGTCCAGCAGCGTTTACAATTAGAAAAGGGCAGTTTGAAATGACATTTGTTAAGAGTTTAATTTCTCATCCCAGCTGACAGCAAGACAAACACTTCCAGTTCTATTGAGCGCCACCTGGCGGGGAGAAGGCCTCCTGTCCCTTTGTCTTTCCTTTTAAATCACAGAGGGCAGGTCCTCAAGCACTGGCTGATTCCCAGTTCACCAAGTGCCCATCCATGATGGACTTGGAGGGTAGAGGTGGACAAGGCTGCCTTCATGATTTCATCACCACGGCCACTATCAGAGCCGTATATGAGCAAAGAACTAAGAGACATTCCTCTCATCTGAGACATCTGAACAGCCTACCACTGGCTGTTCACATTCCCTCTCCTTAAACTCCTGCAACACAGTGAGTGACCCTGCTCCTGTTCTGTGTCCTCTCCATTAATGGAGCACAGGGATCATTACGCCTTGTGCTCACGTAGTGGCCACTCTGTATCAGCACCAGCCATACAAAGAAGATGGGGCTGTCCCTGGGTGGTCATGGAGCTTCTCTATCTGAGCCCACTGTTCACTACTGGCACACGCTCACCCTTCACAATACCAGTCATTTCAGGGAGAAAGTCTTACAGTATTGAAATGGGAGCACACAACATTTGCAAGTTTTAAAGTACCTGATATGATTCCACAAAAGGCTTAAAGAGTCCTGTGAGGAACTGTAATACAGCAGTCCCTTTGTCTGTGAGGATGATGTCCTTCCCAACCATCTGCATAGCTTCAGTTTTACACAGCAAGTAACAGCCTTCCTCAAAGTCCTGGAAGGGGAAAAGGAGGCCACATCTGGACACTGTCTGTGCACTGTACACACCACTCATGCCATGTCCCTCAGAGCCACCAGACTGTTCACTGAAAAGGAGGCCACATGTGGACATTGTGCACCGTAAGCACCACTCATGCCGTGTCCCTCGGAGCCAGCAGACTGTGTACTGACGCTGGGAGCATTTGTTCCAACACTTAAGTGCCAAAGCTCAAACACAGAAACACAGTTTTGTGCAACTGTGGCCTCGGGTGTTCAGACAGACAGACAGACAGACAGACAGACAGACAGACACCCCAGATGTTCTTCATCTGCATTGTACACATCCTTAGATGTAATAGCAAGTCCAGAAATACGCACAGGTAGACCTAGACTCGAGCCCTGCCTGCCCTCACTGCCCTACCCCAACTCCCACAAAGCCCAGGAAAACACTCTCTTTAGGACAACACATGAAAACCTGGTATACCTTCTGTCTGTGTGCCTCTGCCCACACCAGCAAATCCAGAGAGCAGCTATGGGAACCTGACCACAGCTGCCCCACTGCCAGGCAGGGCCGCTCTGACACAGCCCAACAGGGAAAGCTATGCTGACTTCCAAAGTTTATGAGCGCAGAGTCCACTCACCGCAGTGACAGGCTGCACTGATAGCTCAGGGAAGAACCCTCTCCCAAAAGGCTCCGAGTCACTTACGAAACCTGATCAAGGACCAAACTGGTATCTGATTAATTGAAGGCCCAGGAAGAAAAGGATGACTGGAGACCTGACGCATGTCAGGGACCCTCATGTGTCACCTCTGGAATATGCATGTGGCATGGCTGCTCTGACTGTCAGAACTTACCCTGAGTGTGTTTCCTGGAAGGAAGATGAACTCATCTGAAAACACGTTGCGGAGGAAGGAAAAGCAACTGAAGACATCCTCTAGAAAGAAGCCATTCCACAACATTAAGACATGTCTTTTGATCTTGCAGCCCTTCAAGTGTGTGTGCATTTAACAAGAGAAGAACTGAGTCCTTGACGTTTATCTGAAGGACAGACTACAGTCCAACAGAGTTTAAAAGGGTCTTGAATCCCTCAGTCCTAAAATGAGCACAAGGCAACCATCCTTAGAAGGGATTCCTTCTGAGCAGAGCAGGAAGGGAACCCACCTCCCAGCTCCACCATCTCCTGTCTCCCACTTCTTCACAGTAACTTAGCACTCTGTCTGAAGTCACTGCTGAAAAGTCACTCTGAGAAACCAAAACCAGCAAGGTACTTGCCCAAAATATGTGAAAGCCTGGGTCAATCACCATCACCCGGAAGGAACAAGAAAAGAAAAAGCCAAAGTGTGCCCCCAAGACCAACCCAAGGAGATCCTCTAGGTGAGGCCCATGATCCTCAGGCAGATCTGTGTGGATGCAGCCTGGATAACATACTTCAGCTGTGATCTGACAGCACCGTGCACTGTACAGTGATGGTACTGGTATCCTGCTAGGTTAAAAGGGGCTGTCGCCACAGAAACATCATCATACCAGGACCCCACAATGGTGTTCCCAACGCAGAGCCTCTCTAGTAATTACGTGGCTCCCTGGACTTAACAACCCTTATTTATAAAAGGCACTGAATGTTAGATTATTGCGCATATGATTGAGTGAGAAATCAGAGGGCAGCTTTCAGGACTTGGTTGATTTCCACATGAGTGGAGGCACAGACTCTTGTGTAGCTGGTATACACATTTAGGGGCATGTCTCCTGTCCCTCCTATATCACCATAGGAATGCTAGGGTTTCGTATGTATGCCAGCACACCTAGCCTTTTTAGCAGTTCTAGGAACCTCAACTCAGCTAATCACGTTTGCCTGGCTAGCGTTTCCCACTAAGCCGTTTTCCTATCCCAAAGATGTAGTACAGACGAAGCCATTTTTAGGTCTTTCTAGTACCCAAGTTTCATTCTTTCCTAAAGATTTATTTTCATTTTATTCAGTGTATGTGTGTATGTGTGCCCCAAGTGTACAGGCACCAATGGAGGGCAGAAGGTGTTGGATCCCCTGGAGCAAGAGTTGTAGTCAGCTGTAAGCTTCCTAACACTGGTGCTGGAAACCTAACTCGGCATCTCTGGAAGAGCAGATGCACTCTTAACCACTGAGCCATCTCTTTTGTTGTTGTTTTGAAACTGTAGTCTGCTATATACCCCAGGCTGTCCCTAAACTTCTTGAAGCTCCTACTGTCTCAACCTCCTGACTAGATGAGGCTAAGCCACATACTACTATACCTTCCAACTCTAGACCTATAAGTGGGCAGGGCAGCCTCCTTTTGTAGAGAACAGACATGGCTGCACTACTCCTTTCTGGAACTAGAGGGCCAGGCCTCTTCTTACATTGAAGGCCACACTCCTAAAAGTTACCTTTCCTGAGCCCAGGTGTCATGTGCAGAGCTAGGGCTACTAAGGAAGGACGGACAAAAATGTTGAGCAGCTGATTCCTGTAGGCAGAGCACATGAGGAGGGCGATGTGTTCGGGCACAAGCCCATTGACCACTTGTGAGCTTCCAGAGTTCATTTTCAGAACCACCTGGTCTTTGACAAGGCTGGCCAGGTTGGAGTGCAGGAGGATGCTGGACTGGACCACTTCCTCAGGAAGTTTGTTATCTACAGAGAGAACAGCAGTGAACTCAATGAGAAGGCAGCCACACATCCCAGAAGCTACATGCGCCAAGCAGAATACATGGTCTAACACATCCTCTCTCTATATAAGATGCCCAGTGATGTGAAGGTCACTGAACGGGCAGGGCAAGCCGCCCCACCAGCCCAACCACTACTCCCTCATCCATAAGCCAAGTCCCACTCAGTCCTCACCTTCCTGAAGATCTCCTTCCCATCAAAGCCACACTCAAAAACCCCAAGGTAGCCTCCATAACCTGTGATTTGTCCACAGCTCTTGGGCCTTGACCCTAGCACTAGCCGACCATCACCCAACCCCCCCCCACACCCCCCCCCCCCCCCCCCCCCCCCCCCCCCCCCCCCCCCCCCCCCCCCCCCCCCCCCCCCCCCCCCCCCCCCCCCCCGCCCAGGAGGCAGGAAAGCTCCAGATCAGCTTGTCCACCTCTGAGAACTTGGAGGTGCTTGGCCACATGTCACAATCCGGTCTCTCAGTGATCACACTCAAGCCATCGTCCTTGTGGTTCTCAACTTAGACCAATTACTGTCACAGACTCCTACCCTCAAATCCCCAGCACAGTATACAGAGTTCAAATGAGGGGTGTGTGACACACTGTGTGTAGACATCAGGGGACAGCTTTTGGGACTTGCTTCCTGTCTGTCAACTTTATTTTGAGGCAGTGTCTCTCTACTTTTTAAAAAATATTTATATTTTATTTTATGTGTATGAGTATTTTGTCTGCATATAAGCATACCACAGGAGTGCAGTACCCAAGGAGGCCTAAGCCCTTGAACTAGAGTTACAGATGAGTATGCTGCCTGCCACATGGGTGCTAGGGGCTGAATGGGACCCTCTGTGAGAGCAGCAGGCACTCCTGAGCACTCAGCATCCCTCCAGCCCAGGGCTTCCTCTGGCCTGACTGCACTGTACACCCCAGATGCTCCTGAACGCTGTGCATCCCCAAGGAGCCTGCCCCAGCAGCTTCTTAGCAAGTCTCCTGCCTCCCCCTCCTCCCAGCTGCTGGATAGGTGGATGCACATAACCACACCCAATTGTTTACCTGGTTCTGGGGATTTAACCCAAGTTATGCCAGACTTTTGTGGCACACACCTTTGGCCACTGAATCCTCCCTGGCTCTCAGTGAAGTGTTTACTGAGCTGTTCCTCTTCATCCCCCTGCCCTCCCCCAATGCCTTTTCGAGACAGGATCTCTTAGCACTGTCTATCCTGGAACTTGCTATGTAGATTAGGCTGGCTAGAACTCAAAGACATGCTTGCCCCTGTCTTCTGGAATGCACCACTACACCAGCTTCTCTTATGGCAGCAGTAGTTTCTTTTTCTTCTCTTTCTCCTCTTTTTTCTCTTCCTCCTCCTTCTCCACCCCCCCACTTCTTCCTTCTTCTTCCCTTTCCTTCCCCCTTCTCTCCTTCCTCCTTCTTTCGTATCGTCCTCCTTGGTTTTTCAAGACAAGGTTTCTCTGAAACTCACTGGGATCAGCCTTCCTCCTGAGTGCTGGGATTAAAGGCGTGCACCACCACCACCATCAACCAGCTTTTCTCTCTCTCTCTCTCTCTCTCTCTCTCTCTCTCTCTCCTTTCTTTCTCCCTCTCTCTTTTGGTTTTTCTTTTTCTTTTCTTTTTTTTTTTTTGGTTTTTCGAGACAGGGTTTCTCTATATAGCCCTGGCTGTCCTGGAACTCACTTTGTAGACCAGGCTGGCCTCGATTGAACTCAGAAATCCGCCTGCCTCTGCCTCCCGAGTGCTGGGATTAAAGGCGCGCACCACCACGCCCGGCTCTTTTGGTTTTTCAAGACAGGGTTTCTCTGTGTAGCCCTGGCTGTCCTGGAACTCACTTTGTAGACCAGGCTGGCCTTATCCGACTGCCTCTGCCTCCCAAGTGCTGGGATTAAAGGCATGCACCATCACTGCCAGGCTTTCTTTTTCTTTTTAAAAAAACAAGATCTAATGTAGCCATGGTTGACCTTGAACTCTTGATGTCCTGCTTCTACCTCCTGAGTACCGATAAGAGGGGAAGGCACTATGCTTGCTCAATGAACTGGTGTCAGAGAGCTAGAGAAAGCCCTCAGCTGCTGACTCTACAGCAGTCTGCACACGAGTGCATACACAAACCCCATCACAACTCTCTAATTAAATGACAGTGAGTGTGCAGGGGAATTTCTGTCATTATTCTCTGGTCTGTAGCTGCCAAGGAAATGACACTATAGTCTAGAGTGAACCGGCACACAAGCAATTACTCCCAAGTGGCCCCTCACTGAAGTCAACATCCTGCTGCAGGGGCATGAGTGCCACCTCAACTTTGCTCAAAGCCTCTAAGAACATTCCCAAACTAGGAAATGAAAAGACTACTCTAGGAACGGTGTGCATCCCATATACGTACCAGGCCAAAGCAGGAACCCTCCAAACACCTGGGTTAAGCCCTTCAGCCACAGAGTCTTCTCCACCAGGGTGTCAAAGTCCATGGATAGCTGGTTTTGAAGTAGAATGACGACTACCAGGAGCCATGGGCTCAGAGCCAGGTTTTCAATCTGCAGAAGCTGCATCCTATAGGCGACCTCAGTGACAAAGGCCTGCACGTCCTCAGGCTGCTTCTGAGGGATGCATCTGAAAGAGGGGCATGGCAGGTTACAGGCTGGCCATACATGCTCTGGGTGGGAGAGGACCCCAAATGAAGACCTGTCATGGTTCTGCCACTAAGTTCTCTCAGAGCACATGCTGACAGCATTCCCCAGCTTCAGTCACCATGCCTCCTACGCTGCCTTTGCAGAACTCTAAGAACCAGCCCAGCCTCATCTGGGAGCAGGGGCTTCACAAGGAGCTATGGGAGAAGCCCTGGGCTCTGGCTTCTGGAGTAACAAGTGAGGCTGCATGCCAGGCACCTCACAGCCAGGGAAGCAGTACTCCAGTGCCACTTGAGGGCTAGCTGGGCAGATACTGTGTCTGCCTTCTTCCCTGGGAGGACTCTTCTAAGTTAAAAAAAAAACAAACAAAAAAACACAAATGCTTGCTTGGGCTGCTGGGCAGGCTCACTAGGAAAAGGGGCTTGCCGCCAAGTCTGACAACCTGTATGCACCCACAAACATACAAAATCAATTATTCCAACTAAAAGGAAATTACAAATGCTTGCCTGTCCCCTGAACACTTAAAGGGCCCAGTGTGTCTGAGAACAGAGAACTATCCTGAAGGTTGCTACTCTGTTCTCCTTCTTAGGGTCTAAGGCTCTGCTCTGGACAGGAGCTGGCCTGCTCATAAATAATGTCCACAGTCTGTGTGCTTCTAAACCAGGGTGCTATTAAGCTGGCGGTTGAGGAAGATGATAAATCCTCTAGCTACACACTTATCTTTGTTTTAGGGAGAGCACTTTGTGGGGTGGGCAGATAATCTTTTGCGTTTGCTTGTTATTATTTTGAGACAGGCTGGTCTCAAACTTGCTATGTAGCTGAGGATAACCTTGAATTCCTGCTCTTACTGCCTCTAATAGAACTGCTGAGGGCTAGGATTACAGACATGCCCCACCATGCTGGCTTCAAATACGAAGCTCTTCAACTGAAGCTTTCCGCTGATGAACATATAAGCCAGGGCTGCCCTAGCAGTTGATGGAGAGCACAGGCAAGCCAAGGTTTAGTCAGAGGCCGTCACCTCAAGAGTCTCGATTCACACTTGTGGAATTTACTTCTCATCTGTGTCAGGTATTAAAACACAAGCCTTGCACCTTGGCACCAAGTTATACGTGTTCCGACTGAGCCGCCCTGCAGCTAGAGAGCGCAGTGATACAGGGTCTCCAAAATACACATGGATGCTTCCAAAGTTCTCAGAGAGAATCCGTCTAGCTTTCAACAATCCCTGGTGGCATCACGAGATGGGGGAAAAAAAACAGGAGTAGATTTATAAATTAGTAGTGGATGTGTAAGCCAGGGTATGCTCTATACTCAAAGAAAATCAAATTTGGCTATCCTCACGTACAGTGGTAGATTCCTTTGGCTTAGGAATTCCTAGGATCTCATAAGCATAAAGAGTTTCTTCCAATATTTTATCATAACTGATGCTAATTGGGACAAAGTAGGTATCAAAAACTTCTCTTTTAAAAAATGGTTCCATCACAATATTCAGGAGACCTGTAAACACAGGGAGAAATGTTTTACCATGTATATTGAAGATCAGGGCACACAGGGCTCATAAATAATACACCAGCCTCGCTCTTTCCTTCTCTGTACCCACAGCCTCCCACACCCAGAGCTGAGAAGTGAATCCTAAGTCTGTGTCCAGCATCTCCCATTGTTGGCTATTAATACAATCTCTGTCCCTGCCCAGCCAGTCAGGCTGTTCTGGCCCAGTGTGGAAGTCAATCCAGCAGCAGCCAGCCTTCCACACCCACACCGGAGCTGTTGCTTCTCACTAACTCATCCCAAACTAACACAAACTCGGCATGAAAGCTCACGCTTATCTTCTCAGCACTCAGGAAGCTGAAGCAGGAGGATGACAGCAAGTCTGAGGCCAGCGGAAGCTAAACAGTGAGTTCCAGGCCAGCCTGCACGTCTCAGTCAGAAACAAATCACGCCGTGTATGTATGTATATGTGTGTGTGTGTGTGTGTGTGTGTGTGTGTGTGTGTGTATATATATATATAATATATATATATATATATATATATATATATATATATATATATATATATATATATTATATGTATGTTTACACGCATATGTACATCCATGAAGATTACAACAGCAGTCCATGTTCCCAGGGAGCCCAAGTCCTTTAGTGATGATGTGCAGTGTCTTCCTTCTCTTACCGTTTGTGCCTGGTACTCCGATTCTCTAAGCTTCTGCCCTATCCTATTCCCAGCCAGGGAAAAAAAGACATCCAAAGTGCCCCAAACCAGCAACACTTAAGGAAACAGTTCTTCTCAGAGAAGTGTTTGGTAGCCACAGCAGTACTACATCTGAGGCCTGGGGTCTGTATGCTTCTAGTACATAAGAGACTCACCAAATTTAGGAGTCAGGGTCTTGGCAGCTCGGCTCCTTGTCCCTTCGAGGAAAAATTCAACAGGAGCATAACCACACTAAAAGAAAACCCAACAAATACACAAAACCCATTGCTTACTCTCAAACTAACACAGGCCTCTTTTGTTTCCTCCACACGCCCCATGGTGTGTGTGTGTGAGGGGAGAGACCCCCAGGACCTCCCTTACCCTAGGCATGCACTCTAACAAGCCACACCCCAGCCTTATAAGGCTTCTGATCCTTATTCCAAGTGCCCCCTGCCCTTTGAATAAACACTGTTCACAGCAAGACCTAACAAAAGGGCACATCCCAGATGAGGGGCCACTGGTATGGAGCTAGTAAGCTCCCTGAGGGGAAAAGGCAGCTAGAGGTCTGTTCAGAAGCGAAGTGCAGCTCCGGGTCCTTGGAGCACCTGCATTTACCCGTAGCATGGTCTTCACATATTCAGAGAATACTGCCCAGTAGAGTTTATTTCCTCCAAAAGTACGTCGCATGAAGAAGGCCCCAGACATCCTGAGAAGCTCACTGACCATTCTCATTCCCAGGAAATCTAAAACACAGGGAGGGCAGCATGGGAACAAAAACCTGAATGTAAACACCACTGACAAGTTCAGGATTTGCCATATGCCCCATGACAGCAATACTTACACTTATGAGATCAACTCTAGAAAAAAAGAGCAGAAAAGGGCCAGAGAGAAGGCTCAGTGTGAGTGTCCACCACACAAGCATGAGGACCCATGTGACACCAAGGGTGGCAGCACACACCTGTGCCACAGTGCTGAGTGCGAGGCAATGGCAGTAGGACTTCTAGAGCTGACTGGACAGTCAGTCTAGCCGAACCAACGAGCTCCAGGTTCAGTGAGACCCTGTCTCTTAAAATAAGGTGTTGACCAACAGAAAAAGATATTCAGTGCCAACCTCTAGCCTACACACACACACACACACACACACACACACACACCACACATACACACACAGGTGCACATATATGGACACGTATCCTCACACATGTACATACATGCATATAAAACATACACACAAAAAGGAAGCATCCACACAGAAGACATTTCATGGAATTTTGTAAGAGACTGTGGCCAGATCCATGCTGAGAGTACCTGGTATCTCTCTTGGCTCCGTGGTATTTTAAATACATTTTCATTTTCCCTAGTGTTTAAATCACTTCCTCACCTGTCTATGCAGAAAGAAGTACGTTTTGTTTTGGTTTTTGGTTTTTCGAGACAGGGTTTCTCTGTATAGTCCTGGCTGTCCTGGAACTCACTTTTTAGACCAGGCTGGCCTCGAACTCAGAAATCCGCCTGCCTCTGCCTCCCAAGTGCTGGGATTAAAGGTGTGCGCCACCACGCCCAGCAAGAAGTACGTTTTAAGGAGTGTAAGTCCTGCAGCTGTCTTACTGATCCACTACTCTTTTTTTTTTTTTTTTTTCCCGAGACAGTGTTTCTCTGTGTGCCCTGGCTGTCTTGGAACTCACTTTGTAGACCAGGCTGGCCTCGAACTCAGAAATCCACCTGCCTCTACTGATTCACTACTCTTATTAATACTAGAATCTCTACTTTCCTAGAGACCTTGTAAGGAAGCCAGTGCAACACAGACTCTGCAGATGAATTGTATAAAAGCACAGACACACTAACAAAGCAGCAGCTGAGAGGGACAATGCTTGCACAGTGTCAAGGCGACATGACACCTGAATTCTATAGCACAAAAGCCAACTGTGTGGCTCAAAGAACCAAGTGGAAGGCCTCAATCTATAACTCTCAGATGAGTATCAGAGAAAAACTTCCTGATACCGAATTTGATAACAACTTCTTGGTTTTGACAGTAAATACCCAGGAAACAAATGAACAAACAGATTGTCTGGAAACATGAGTCTGTGTATCAAAGGACAAAGTCAACAGAACGGCAGGGTGACCAGTGAGTAGAGATAAACAGGCCGATCCTGTACCTGTAGGTAAGTGCCCAGGACACAGAGGACTCCCATAGCTCAATGCAAAAAGGTGAATAACCCAAAAGATGGGACACAGATCCACAAACACACATCAACACAGGGTCCAGGATAGCCCACACCTGGAGAGCTGAGGCAGGAGGATCACTAGAGCGGAGAAATTCAAGGCCAGTAAGGCTCATACAGATCCCACCTCAAAATTCAAACAACCAATAAGCCGGGTGTGGTGGTGCACGCCTGTAATCCCAGCACTTGGGAGGCAGAGGCAGGCGGATTTCTAAGTTCGAGGCCAGTCTGGTCTACAAAGTGAGTTAGTTCCAGGACAGCCAGGGCTATACAGAGAAACCCTGTCTCAAAAACCAAAAAAAAATTCAAACAACCAAACAATAACTCTGTTCAAACCAGACACCCCAGTGACTGCGGGAAGCATAAACAGGGACTTAGTACCACTGAAAACACATGAAAACCATGATGACCATGTCACAGCACGGAGATAGTTACTACTAAAGAAACAAAAGTATGTGCAATGCAAACACTCGTAGGAACATAAGTAAGTCCCACTCCTCTGCACTACTGCTGGGAGCACAGAGCAGTCTGGACACAACACATAATAGTACGATGGGCCTCAAACAAGTCAAAGTTCCTGAGAGTCCAGAGGCATGCTTGCTGAGGGTCAGGTGTATGTACTATCCAGATGTTTTGTCACCTTGACACAAGAGACTTTTGGGAAAGGAAGACTGAGTTGAGAAAACACCTCCATCAGATTGCCTGTGGTTAGGTCTATAGGCCATTTTCTTGATTAATAATGGATGTGGGAGGGCCCAACACATTATGGATGGTGCCTCCCTGGGCCAGTGGTCCTGAGTTCTATAAGAAAACAGGCTGGCTGGGCATGGTGGCGCACGCCTTTAATCCCAGCACTTGGGAGGCAGAGGCAGGTGGATTTCTGAGTTCAAGGCCAGCCTGGTCTACAGAGTGAGTTCCAGGACAGCCAGGACTACACAGAGAAACCCTGTCTCTAAAAACCAAAAAAAAAAAAAAAAAAAAAAAAGAAAGCAGGCTGAGCAAGCCATGGGGAAGCAAGCCAGTAAGCAGCACCCTCCATGACCCCTGCATCAGCTCCTGCTCCAAGTCCCACCCTCACTAATTGTGACAGTGAACTCTTACATAGCGTTCTGAGTGACAAGAGCCCTTTCCTCCCTAGCTGCTCTCGTCTATTCACAGCAGCAGTGACCTGACTGAGACCCTGTGTCACCTGAAACAACCAAATGACAGAAGCAGGCAAAGTGTTCACAGACACGAAAGTTGAAGGATAAAATTAATGTGGTACATCCATACAAAGGACTATCAGCTTTAAAAGGGAAGGGAATTCAGACACAGCCTGCTACAACACTGAGGCCATCATTCACAGTGGAACTGGTCAGTCACAGCACAGCACAGGGTTCAAACTGGTCCACCACAGCATGGCAGACAGGGACCCTTCAAATTCTCTAGTACTCTCACCATTACTGCAGTGAGTGCTAAGTCTGCACAGTCAGAAGCACGAATGAAGACTATGCACATACCCATTCCTGCTGCGATCACTGGTACAGGTAGATCATAGTTGTAGAGAACAAAAGACAGCATGAGGAAGTCAATGTAGCTCCGGTGACTGGGCAGCAGGACCACAGGGTGTTCCTGGACAGCTCGTTGTAGCTTGAAAAAAAATGTCAGATTTTCAAAATTTTCAGTTGTCACATCACTAAAATCACAGGTTAAATCAGAAAACAGAGAAGTAAATCATGGCTGAGCATGGAGGCTCACACCTGAGAGGCTGAGGGAGCTCATGCCTGTCAGTTCAGCATTTGGAACATTTGGGAGGATGAAGGCAGGAGGATCAGAAATAAGGTCCTCCTTGGCCACTTGGGTAGTTCAAGGCTAGTATAGGTTAGAGATCCTGTCTCTAAATAAATAAGTTAAATAAAAAAAGACGTCCAGGGAAGCAGGGAAGCAACACATAAGGATTTAGCTACGGCAAGTGGAAAGCTGGCAATAAGCTCTATCGTTTGTGTTATAACCAAGTTACCTGACCTTGACCACCAAATCCTAAGAGAATATGTTTACATAAAAAAGTCACACCAGCATAGGAGATGGATAATGGAAATGTAACCTGTGAACATGTAACACTAAGTGGTCTGTAAGTCTTACTTGACTAAGCCGTAAGTCTGTAGGTCTGACATTAAGAAGGACAAGCCATAAACAACATGTCCCCTAGGGCCATAGTGGGTGCCTAACAACCCACCCTCAGCATTCAGTCCAAGTGGAACATCCTAGAATGGATTATACCACAGGATAAGCCAAGACCATCAGTACCAGCCATCCTCACCTTTTGAATGCCTTCTTCATTCACACACACCTTTGAGAAGATCTGTTTAAAGATTTTGCTCAGAACAAAGGCAAAGAACCGAATGGCTCCTATGCGCAGTTTGTGGCTCATCTCCTCAAGGATCTCACTGGCTTCCTCTCGGAGGACATCCACGCCTGTCAGCGACTCCCTGGAAAGCTGAAAAGAAGGCAGAGCAGAGAAAGTTCTGACACACAGACTCCAAGGCAGCGCCTGCTCTCTGTGACAAGACTGACCCACTTCACTAACACAGTAACTGAAGCATGGCACTTTTCCTTTCTGTGTGTGGCCCAGGCTGACCTTGAATTCACTGCCCTTCCACCCCAGCCTACTAACTGCCAGGACCATTAAGGGCACAGCACCATGTTCAGTGAAAAAGGATTCAATTTAAGAAGGCTAGAAATTTAAAAAAAAATCCACATGGCTCTTGAGAAATGGCAACCAAGGTTGACCTCTGGCACATATACACATGCACACACGCGCATGAGCCTGCACACGGAAAGCAGTGTTGGCAGAGCCTTCATCTACTCCTTATCTGCCCTAACCTCAATCCAGGAGGGAGGACTGGATAGCACCACCTCTCGGTGTGCTCCTCCATTTCCTCAGAGTTTATCTCAAACAGTGACCCAGCAAACAAAGAACCACATTAACCCAAAAGCCACCTAAGGAAAGTCAGCAGCAGCAGCCACTTAAGGAAAGTCAGCAGCAGCAGCCACCTAAGGAAAGTCAGCAGCAGCAGCAGCCACCTAAGGAAAGTCAGCAGCAGCAGCCACCTAAGGAAAGTCAGCAGCAGCAGCCACCTAAGGAACAGTCAACAGCAGCCAGGGAAGAAGAGAAGCCAGAGTAACTGCACGGCAGGAACAACAACGGGAGATGAAAAGTCAAGCAGAAACCAACCGACAAAAGTGCTTTTAAGTCTGAAATCCCAACACTTGAAGAACCCAGACCTTGAGGCCAACCTGAGCTACAAAATGATTGACTTGTGGAACTTAGGCTCCAGGGGACTACAGAAGCCAGGCGTCACAGTGCTTTTGTCAGTGACTGACCAAATACACTGACTGATGAGAGTGATTCGGCACGATGACAACGGTGTTGGAAACTTCCCATTACCCAGTGCCACCAGAGCTGTCATGGACTCCTAGCTCACCTGATTCAAATGGGCAACCCTCAGGATCACCAGCCTGTGAGGACAGAACCCAGTAATCATCCCAGCATGCAATGCTTCATAATGATGAACCACCATGCTATGGCATGTGTACATACTGCATTATTATTATACATGGAGAAGGTTACTGTAAGTCCAGCTAGGGAGGCACCCTTGTAATCTCAGCACTGAGGAGTGGAAACAAGAGGATTAGAGATCAGTCTGAGCTTCATGAGCCTCTCCAGCCCCTTCTCATGCACAGGGAACACCATCACTGTAAAATCATATGCATGCTGCTGGAGATACAGCTCAGTTGAAGGGCATCTGCCTACCATGTGCAGAGCCCGGAATTTCATTCCTAGCATGGCAAAGGAACCCAATCAAAACAAAACAAGCAGTGTGCTGCTTCCTAGGGACACTCTCAGGGACAGACAGAATCACTGTCTTTCTCACTGATTTTAATCTTACATTTTGTTCACCTTGGATCAAGAAGCAATAGTTCCACTATATATGCATATCACCTAGCCTAGACCCCTGGCCTGTGGAGCTCTCTGGTTCCTAGTTTCACATCAGGATGCCATGGGCTTCCACATCATGATGTGTCTCTCAGAACCCACCCCATCCCAATGCAGCCATGCCTAACTGGAGTTAACTTTCTGTAAAACATGCCTTGGGTGCTCTAGTACTGTCCCTGGGTATGCAGCGGTGAGGAAATTGGTCTTTATTCATGAAACAGGCCTAACCACAGAGAACCCACAGAGTTTCCATGGTGACAAAGACTGAGCAAAGCACAGGGATTAAGGGCGTGGGTCAAGGTCCACATCTAAAGTAAAGCCTGAGCAGTGCTCCTGCACCCCATCTGCACGGCACACCCCAGGTGAGCACCAGAGCTTCCCAGCCCCACTGAGCCCCACTGGCCCTGGAGTCCCTGCATTTCCCCAGTTTCTGTCCTTTGTGCTGGTCAGACTGCACCTGTGCAGCATTCTATGCGAACCTTTGCTCTGACCTCCTATTCTGAAAACAAACTGCCGCTCCAAAGTTATGGGCTTCTTGAAAAGCTACCAATACAAGATCCTACAGCCAACATTTGAATGCAGCTGACACAGGGTGAGACGTAGGCACAGGATTCCTCAGAGCTTCTCATAAAGCTTTCATGTGGAGGTGTGACGTGATCTATCTGGCTAAAAACTCTCTTTACCCTCTTCACTAGGAAAACCTGGATCTTTGTCAGGTAGAGTTAACTGTCCCCCCCCCCGCCCCCCTTTTTATACCAGATTAGCTTTGCTTGTAACTAACTGGCCCCTCAAGCTGGGCTCTTCAGTACAAGTTGTGTTTCATAACATACCACGCATTTGGCACCATGTTACTTCTCTGCTGGCCTTCCAGTGTTTTTGACAAAATGATAGCACACGTTTGTGTGCCATGCAGCTAAACTTGAGATGATAACATAAATTCAGAGAAACAGTGGACGGACCCACTTATATTAGAGGCTGGCTGGCTGTGCCCGAAGAACTCTGTTCTTACCTGCTTAATAATATAGTTGATCTCTTCAGAATTGAGAACAATGGACTTGATGTCACCTGGCTTGCAGGGAGTGATTCCCCTATACAAGGGCGGGGTGTAGCACTTCATTGCAAATTTGAAGTCACTGACATGTCTCCTCTCCTCTAACAGATCTTCAAACTCATCCCACTTTTTGAGGTCTTTCTGTGAAAAAGGAAATAAAGGAAAGTAAGGAGCCCCGTGGGAAAGGATGAATTACTACTGCTTCCAGTTGGGGCCAACAGCATCTATAATTGGCACTCAATTATTATTATTAGTTATTATTAGACAGGGCTTTATGTAGCCCCTCCTGGCCTCAAACTCTCTGTACCAAAAGACATCTTCAACTCAATCTTCATCTCTGCATCTTCCCTCCCAAGTGCTGGGATTATAGGTTTACACCACCACGAATGGTGAGCAGGTGGTTTTGTTTTGTTGGACTGAACCTAAGGCCTTTCACGGGCTTCACAAGCACCGACCTACTGAGCCGACGGCCTACTGACCGTCATATTTCTGTTTTGTAAACTCAGTACCACAACTACAAATTCATTTTGTCTGCCTCTATTTAGCTTTAAAAAATAAAAACACTGAGCCGGACGTGGTGGCACATGCCTTTAATCCCAGCACTTGGGAGGCAGAGGCAGGCGGATTTCTGAGTTCGAGGTCAGCCTGGTCTACAAAGTGAGTTCCAGGACAGCCAGAGCTATACAGAGAAACCCTGTCTTGAAAAACAAACAAGCAAACAAAAATAAATAAATAAATAAATAAATAAAAACACATATTAGAAACCTCAAACTAAGTTGGGTGTGTTGGTACAAGCCTTTCTAGTCCCTGCCCTTCAGAGATGGGTAAAAACCAGCATGGTTCAAGGCCAGCCCAGCCTACACAAGACTGTCTCAAAACAAAACAGTGTCAAATAAAACAAGGAGTTTACTTCACCTCCCCCTGCTCAGCATTTGTGGGCCCAGCTTGTTGCCATCCACCAAATCCTTGCTCTACCTTTAGAGAGTACAGGGTCCTCTTACAACAATGCTTTCCTGACCAACTAATTAACAGTGGTCGGGATGATGACTACAGTGAGCTCAGCCAGCTGCTCAATGCCCGGGCTATTCTGAGAGCTTGATATGCTGAAGAACAAGTTCCACTGCAAACTCTGAGCAGCTGACTTCCATCCACAGGAATCCCAAGACGCAAGGTCACCTGCCTGCCGGCGGGCCCTCAACTCCCAAGCAGCAAAGACACAGCTCGGTGGGACCTGTGGCTTCCACACTGACTCCCAAGCATGTGTATGGCACCATGTCAACATAAGGTACCCACAGCACTACAGAAACATGTGTGTCTTATTCAAAACATGGGTCATGCCATGTGTAATTTATCTTTCCTGTTTATCCCTATCCCTTTAGAGTAAATACTGTTTTAAAACAACCTAATTGTTACATTATTACCATGTTTCATAACATCTTCATTTTTTTTCCAATTACCAAAGTGACGTGAGCTCACTTAAAAATTCAGAAAATGCAGGCAAATTACAAACAAACAAAAAACAAAAACAAAAAATATAATTTTATGTGTAATTCTCTAAAGTGGAGACTACTCTAAGGAATGCTTGTTCCTAAGCACAGAGACCTGTCTCTCCACCAGACACACACTGAGGCTGTCAACCTGATTTTTGTCATTTACACTTCTTCCATTATTTTGCCTTCCTCTGTTTTAATTTTATTAATCTCACTGTGGCACATTGGAATTATATGAAAAGGCACAACTGTTCTTAAAGACAACCACAGAGGATTCAGTGTGAGGCTGCTTTGGCTGGGCCAGCATCTGTTATTCTTCTTTCCCCTCATCCAAATGTTCTGAAATTTCCTGACTTTGGTATTGAATTCAGTACTCTCTCACCAACAGCAATAGAAAGTCTACCTCCTTCCTCCAATTCAATGACTTTCAAAATGGGGAGTTCCCTCCAACCCCCCCCCAAAAAAAAAAAACAACAAAAACCAAACTGTACTGGCTCACCTCCTCCAGTCCTCATCTCTTGGCCTTTCACAGATGCTGGGCACACGCATGCGTCCCACTGGGTTTTGTTGCCGTTTGGTTTCTTTTGTTAGTTTGGTTTTGTGGTGCTACAGCATGCAGGCCAGACAGATGCACTCACTCCCCTGGGTCACTCCCCTGGGTCACTCCCCTGGGTCACTCCCCTGGGTCACTCCCCTGGGTCACTCCCCTTGCCCTGCCACAGCTAAGAATAGTCCTGTGCTTCCAAATCCACTGCTTGCGCTTCTCCCCCACACTTCTCCAAAGCCTGCCCACTGTTTGGCTTGGTTCTACAACCTGTTCTCTTGAAATCTTAACTATTAACTGTCATCTCACCTACACCTTGGGCATCATTCCTCCCAACCTCCTTACTGTGGTCTTAGAGACTGTAGAGCATCTATTCAACATCCACAGGCCCCACTCTCAGTGAGGCTACCAACAGCCTGCACAATAAACACCAGGGCATCCTTGCCTAAATGGTGCCCTAGTCCATCCTCCTGCCTGCCATCACATACTCAAAACACAGGTTGTTCTTTGCTTTTTAAAATACTTACATGAGTTCCATCTACTTAGAATAAGGCCAAGGTCATTTTCATAGTCAGGGAAGGCCTGCTATGTCTGGCCTCCGTCTCTAAAGACACAGCTCACTCACTGTTTACTCCCTGGTAAGTAAATTCACTGTGCTATGGTGCCACAGGAAGCCATGCTGATAACCTTCTGACATGACCATCTGTTTGATGCCCTGATGCTCTCCTGTACCTACTTTAGCATCATTCCCAAGGGGACTTTCTGGAGCTCCCCAGACTCACTCACACCTGCACAGGACTCTCTGCCTGCTAGTCACATCTACTACATATGTGTTCACACACTGTTCTTGCATATCTATGCATGCTAACAATATGTCCAAAGGCAGGACATATTATTCGCACATGCGCATCTGGTCATGTTTCTAAGTGCAGCCATCCTAACATAACACATGCTTTTGCTTGTTAGACTCGAAAGCCTTCTTAAACTTTACAGTTCTCCTTAATAAAGTAACAGCTCAAACTTGGGACTCAAGAAACTACTATTACATAATGTAAGGGCAAGTAAGATCTTAGAAACTTCCTACTCGTGCGTGCCCTTAGGAGTTAAAAAGGACAATGTCATCATTATTGGGAAACTTGTTGAGGGTGGAATCCAGGACAACTATGAACCCAAATCCAGGGAGCAGGCAGATGATTGATGGATGGATGGATGGATGGACGGCAAGCTTGACAAGTAGGTATGACAACTATCCCACCCCTCTGCCCGTATCTCCTTGTTCCCTAGTCTGTAATGTCAAGGGCACATCTTTTTATGCACTCAAGTCAGCATGACACCTACCACCTGCCCCTCCTATGCAAAGGATTATAGCATGCAGGAGCCGTAATTACTGCCAGCAAGCAAACACATTTGAATGGCTACTTACCCAAGAACACAGTGCAAATGATAATCCAGTAGGAAGGTCTGGCTGAAGCGTGTTCCTCACCTCAGGTAGTCCCTTGGGCCCTCCCAGACCCTCCCTCCCCACTGCTTGCCTTCAGCAAGTGGCCCCTCAGAGCTCTCTGCACCAGGCCCTTTGCTATAGGCTGGGAATGCAGCAATAACAGGGCAAACAGACACTGCACAGAGAGAAACATGCCCTCAGGAAAGACAGACAAGCTCAGGTGGGAGCGACTCCACTGAGGCAGTGTGCTGGTCAGTGACCTCCAGTGGGGCCCAGGCTTTGGCACTCTGTGACAAATGTACTCCCATCAAGGTCAGCTCATACCTTTCCAGCACTGACCAAGATGCACAGCAGGACCAGATGATACAGGAGTGCAACCTTTCCCTAAGAGGACAACCTCTCGAACAGAGAATAACAGTGGTGTTCAGTAAATACTTAGGAAACAGTGCTTATCTTTATTTTGAAGAAAATGTATAAGTGTAATTTTAAGTGACTTAAACTTGGTTTTTTTGGGTTTTTTTTTTTTTGGTTTTCCAAGACAGGGTTTCTCTGTATAGCCCTGGCTGTCCTGGAACTCACTTGGTAGACCAGGCTGGCCTCGAACTCAGAAATCCGCCTGCCTTTGCTGGGATTAAAGGCGTGCACTACCACGCCCGGCTAAACTTTGGTTCTTATTAATGGCTGTCTTACTAATAGGCTTACAAATGCCATGAATCTTTAACCCTCAGCCCTGGCCAACCAGTACAATGACTGTTGTGACCCACCAAAGAATGAGCTCGAGGAGATAAAGTAGGCTGTTAATGAGAAAGTACTTCATACTGAGTGGTTCAGGCAATGTTTGTGTTGGGTCCTTCATATTAAAAAAGAGTTAGCAATGCAAAGTCCTGCCACACAGAGGTGACCATGAACATTCCGAAGAGATAGCACAGTTCCTTCCTGTGAGATATAAAGCCATGGTGGTGAAACACAGAAAGCAAGACTAAACAGTGAATCAGAGCAGGAGCCCTTGCCAGGCCAGGTCAGTCTGAGATGGGATACACAAATGCCTGGACCGTTCACTAGACTCTTAACATGCAACCAAGGATCTGGATTGTGCATTTGGGACACATATGGATGCAGACGCACATGCACACGTGCACACATACACAGTCTCTTTGGAAGAGTGCACTCCTAGCTAGCTTCAGATGCATCCTACCTACCAAGGACTTGCCAAATCCACATTCTCAGTCACACTCTCCTCTTTTGCTTGGGTACGACATACCTAACTCTACTTGGATGCCTCCCAAACATTTAGGATGTAACTGATCCAGATCATGATAATCCACAGCTGACAATTTTACATCCTGGACCGAAAATGTTTTTCTACCTGACTAGACCTGCTCCGCCCTGTATTTCCCATCATTGAGAGGTCAGCATCTGCCCAGTTGCCAAAGCACAGGAACCCAACCACCTACACTTCAGACGCCCCCTTCCTTAGGTCCTAGGTGCAACTGGCTCCCAGTGCCAAGGATCTTCTGCCCTAAATACCTGTGCATAAAATCATCATGCTTCGTGCTTCTCAGACTCTGTGCACTAGGACAGATGTTTGTCCTGACTGATCCCTATGCCTATGAATCACATCCTCCCCACCCTGAGTTTCTTTAGAGTGAAAGATCTCACTAATGCAGACAATCATGCCAGAAGCCTAGTAGTTTTCTTAGACTTTCTAGACCATAAACGCAGAGAAAATTAGTCCTCTATAAAATCCTTAAATACCCATGATATGTGAAATAAGACTTATTTATTTTATGTATATGAGCACTGTAGTTGTCTTCAAATATACCAGAAGAGGGCATGGGATCCCATTGTAGATGGTTGTGAGCCACCATGTGGTTGCTGGGAATTGATCTCAGGACCTCTGGAAGAACAGTCAATGCTATGCTCTTAACCGCTGAGTCATCTCTCTAGCCCCAAAATGTGTAGCCCAGGCTGGCCTCAAACTCATGATCCTCCTGCCTCTGCCTCCTTCAGCCTACTGGCGTGCGACACCACCAGCATGAAATTCTTTTAGACAATACCTTTTGCTTATGTTCTTAACTTTGTCTCCTGCCTTCTTCATCTCTGATCCATTTCCCGCCACGCAAGGCTGTGATTTTCTTACTTAACACTGCAGCAGTCCTCACCTCCCACAAACTCAGATTTGGTTTCTTTCACCTTTTAGGAGCCTTCTCCAGTGCCCAAACCAACCAGATGTCTCTTCCCTCGCCACCAACACTATTTAGTGCATGCTTTAATCACTACCCTTGTTTACCCCACTCGACTTGACTATGTGTTGACATTATTTCCTGTGCACTTAGAGGCAAAGCAGTATTTGGATCTGAGACCAAAACCTGGGAGACTGCAGGTGCTTCTAATGTTTGCATCATTAGCAATATCTTAATATCACTGAAGAACTACAGATTAGACAGAGAGCATTGCACAGACAGAGAGAGGGTGGTAGAGGAAGTTGGGCAGCCTGAAGTCGCCTACCATGGTCACCAGCTGTGCAGTCACAAACATTAGCCAGACCCACTGCTACATGGGGGCACACACCTTTAATCCCAGCCCTCAGAGGAAGGCAGATCTCTTAGCAGAGTCTGAGGCCAAACTGGTGTACAGAGCAAGTTCCAGACACCCTCAGCTACACAAAGTAAACTTTGTCTCAGGAAAAAAAAAAAAAAAAAGGCTGCTGTCCAGCCTCCAAAGTGGAAATGTTCATGACCGGCTGCCTTACTTATTCACACAGAAAGCTGATAACAATTTCATCATAAAAAAAAAAAACTTTTATAAACACATACAAGGAAAATTCCAATCAACACACAAACCCATTTAAAGGCCAAGAAGCTTAAGTTAGAACTATCAGAACGCCCTTCTTTTCCAATGTGCCTGCTTTAGAATAACAAACTAAAGATGGTGAAGAACTGAGTGCTGAAGTCAATGTGAGAGGTTCCAGCCAGAGGCTTTAAAGCTACAGTTCAGATCAATCATAAATCTAAATTTCTTATGGAACTTAAGAAGTTTGCTCACATTCCAAACGTCGTTGTGCTAATCTCAAGGTAGGGATACTCTCTTTGGGGGTTGTTTAATTTGCTCTTTTGTGGTTTTTCCTCTTTGACCTTTCTACACAAGCTAACGATACACTGGACTCAAGTCAGAAAATGGTGTTAAACCAAACCAAACCAAACCAAACCAAAAGCCAGGCAGTGGTAGTGCATGCCTTTAATTCCAGTACTTGGGAGGCAGAGGCAGGCGGATTTCCGAGTTGGAGGCCAGCCTGGTCTACAGAGTGAGTTCCAGGACAGCCAGGGCTGTACAGAGAAACACTGTCTCGAAAAACCAAAAAATAAAAATAAAGAAAAAATAAAGAAAATAGTGTTAACAGGCATAGCCTAGAAATACCCTTTGAAAGGCACTATTTGTCAAGAGTGGTGGTGTAGACTATACTCCTGGCTTCTGGAGGTGAGGGCGTGAAGAATGCAAGAACAAGCCCGAGAACAAACCAAGAAGATCTTGTTTCAAAAATAATTAAGAGTTTTAAAAAATCTCTCCCAAGGATGGAGAGATGGCACAAGGGTTAAGAGTCATTCCTTACAGCACCTACATTGGAGCAGCTCACAATTTTGTAACTCAATGCCCAGAGCTGGCCTCTGATGCACCAGACACCACGTGGTGCACATACACACATGCAGGCACACTCATAACGCATAAAAATAAGCAAATTCTCACCCCACCCCACGGAGTGAAAGTCTCCTTGCTAACTGCTCATGGATATTTTAAGTGACCAACACTCTGTTGGAAACCAAACCGGGCAAACCACCAGTTAAAACCAGAAGAGGAAGGAAAGAGGGGTGGGGGGAAATGGGGTGTAGAAGGTAAGTTGGACAGAAACCATTGGCAATGGGAATCCTATTCAGAAACTTGTGCAAACATAACGAAAAAAAGACAGTAATTTCCTGAGGTTCCAAGTGTTCTTAAATTAAGTTTTAAAAAAAACTCTACGCGCATATTGTAGCTGAATATTTTTCTCTCTCAGGAATACTTGAGGATGGGGGTGGGGGGGGGAACGGGAGGTGGAGACCCAAAAGTCTTCTCGGGCTAGGTCAGGACTAAGGTTACTATTCAACAGGCAGAATTCGGGAGCCTCTAATGCTCCCCTCATGTAGTGTGCGGGGGCTCCCGGCCTGACGGGGAGAAGGGACAGAGGGATCGCCATCGATACAAACTTGTAAAAGCAGACACATTAACCGAGGCGCAGATACGTGGTTGCCGTGGATACCAAGCCGTGTACCCAACCCCTGTTCAGACCTGGGTTAGGACCCGCTCTTGAAACAAGCAAGGGTCGTGGGCTGGGGACACAGGGGTCGGGGGGTGGGGGTGGGGGGGACTGTCCTTCCCGCGACGTCGCCCTGGGCCTTTGGTCCCCCAGGCGCCTACCGCATAGAGGAGCATACTGCTAGGGCTGGCAGAGCCGACCGAGAATCGGGAGCTGGAGGAGCTAGGAACGTCCATGGCGCGGCTGCCGTCCCGGGCGGGGCCTGGGCTGGTCTGCTACGCGGCTGTGGTGCAGCCGCTGGGGGCGGTTCTTTCGCACGGGGCGGCTCCCGTCCGCCCAGGACAGTGGCACTCTGTACGGCCACCGCACGGGACCCCGGGCAGCGCCATCTTAACCAGGCCCGAGGCCGCGCAGGGCCCGTGACGCATGCGCAGAAGCCGCGCCGGAAGCGGAAGTGGTGGGCTGTGGGCGGGATCCGAGGGTCCGTGTAGATTCCCATGGCGGCGGAGCACGATTCGAACTCTGTCGAGCCTCCTGGTTCGGAGGCGCTCCTGGACGCCGTGCTGCGGACCCTCTACGACCTGGGTGAGCGTAGCTCCTGAGAGGAGGCGGCCAAAGGCAGCGAGACGCATCCCGAGGCGGCGGGACCACGGCCCACGTGATCTCCTGGAGCCAGGCCGGGCGGCTCAACCCTGCGGCGCCTCCCTCGCCGGGACCTTGTCCCCCACTTGTTAGCCAACCTTTTGCTCTCCTTACTGTGCAGGAAAATAAAGTCAGAGCTGGTTACTAAAGGCAGGCCACTCGCAAAAGGACAGACACTGGCAGGCTGAAGAGCTCACGCTGGTTGCCTGACTTTTAAAACCAGACACGTAACAAACGCTGTATTGTGTTTTATTTTGGAGCGGTTGCTCAAAATTCCAAGCTTACTTACACGATTTAAAAAAAAAAACAACCAAGTTTAGAACTTGGAAGAACGCACCAGGTGTATGTATGTACATGCTTTTTGTGTGTTTCCCTCATTAACTGTCATATATGTATGTATGTGTGTGTGTGAATGTGTGTGTGTTTGTGTGTGTATGTGTGATTTTATATATATATATATATATATATATATATATATATATATATATATATATACCTTTTTTTATTTTTCAAGATAGGGTTTCTCTGTGTAGCCCTGGCTGTCACTTTGTAGACCAAGCTGGCCTCGAACTCAGAAATCCACCTGCCTGCCTCTGCCTCCCGAGTGCTGGGATTAAAGGCCTGCGCCACCGTGCTCGGCTATATACACCTTCTTAAAGTTCCTCCTTAAGAGCTCAAGTCTCAAGGTCTAGGGCCTGATGTCACATTCTGCGCCGTATTTACTTGTCCGTTTTAGGTTCTCTGTGTCCATGGAGTGGAGGACAGACAACACTTGGCCTCTGACTTTCACAAGTTTTAATACTAATTTTTAAAATCCTAGAAACAGCTTATATTCACACATGCAGGAATTCATTACGGTAATTACTTCCAGCTACCTGGACTCTACCTATTCATTTTTATATCTATACTTGGCAGAGTTGTATTGGCCACAAGTATGCAGCGAGTGTTCAGAAAGCACCTGTGCCCATACTGTAGGTCAGTACTGAGGCTTAGAATCCTGGTTAAATTTCAGGTCACTGTTGAGAGTCTGAGCAGAAGAAACAAACTGAAGATGAGAAATTGAGTAGGAAGTAAAGGTATTCAAATAAAAGCAGTTTAGCTGGATTCCCTTTAAATCCAAAACTGAAGGAAAGCAGGAAGAACTGGGACATGTACCTGTAACCCTGCAGTGTGGGGAGAAAAAAAAAACAACAACATGCTAGTATAGAGGCAAAGGCTTTTAATATGTTCCTGGGAACTATGGCGTTGACAGCACTGGGTGTGAGGACTAGCATAATTGTATTACTAAGGGTCAGAGGTGTATACAGCTATCTGGGAAGGAAGGCAGGATTTTGATTTCTGAAAATGTTTCATGTGTTCATGTTTTCCAGTTACTTTATTTATTTATGTATTTATATATGTGTGGGTGTGTGTCAACCCCACCATGTGCAGTGAGAAAACACCTACAGGAGTGAGTTCTCTCCTTCTACCTTGTGGGTCCTGGAGATCATGAAGTCATGAGACCTGGCCCTAAGCACTTCGTTTCTTTGTGTACATGAGTGGATGCCTGTGTCTAGGCCACATGCAAAGTGGCATTCCTTCGGTATTGGCATTAACAAAATCTAAGATAATTTTTAAATTTTTTTTTTTAATGTTGAGCAGGAGAGACAGAGGGTGAAACAGAGCAGAAAAGGATCAGAAAGAAGAAAGCAAAGAAGAGAGACTTGGAGACGGTCGAAGATGTGGCAGCAGAGCCGCCTCCCCCGCCTGGATCCGCTGGACGAGGCCAGAAGAAGAGTGCTTCCAGCTTTTTCAAGGAGCTCAGAGAAGAGCTTCAGTCTGCTCCCGCTGCCCCTTCAGAAGCGCCTGCCACGACTGCAGTCTCCCTCTCTTCCCTCAAGAATGCCAGCAAGCGAGTGGAAGTGGTAGAGTTTCAAAGCAAAAGTAAAAAGAGAAAACTGAAGTCAGATGAAGATGAGCCAGCAAAGGTAATGGGTCAGCTGGCTTATGCCTGTGTGGTAAGGGTGCGTTGGTGGCCTTAGACTGAACCTGGGGCTCCAGGGCTTGCTTTAGGACCGAACATTTGATAAATGACTCACAGGACTTAGCATCTGGCTCTTACCATCGTGTGGGCCAACTGACTAAGGTTGCCAAACCCAAATCTTCCCCAGAGGAATGTGGGCACTATAAATCTCGATAGTGTTTGTGCTCAGTAGGTAAGTTTATGATGTTAGTACCTCGAGGCCCACTCTCATTGGCTTACTATTGATTGCTCAGTACTTGGGAGGTAACCATCTGCAAGGAGCCAAGGCTGTCTTAACAGTCGCAGGGCTTGCCAGGCATATGACTACATTTCTGGTCCCAGCACTCGGGAGGAGACAGAAGCAGATGGGTCTCTGTGAATTCAGGGCCAGCCTGGTCTACGTAGTGAAACCCTGACCTCCCCAAAAGGAAAGGCTTCAGGCTTTGATAAAGCTAGGCCTGCTTAGCAACCCTCCTACCTAATAAGCCTTTGGTTATCAGTGTTCAGAAGAAAACCATTTCTCTCTGCCACTCCTGCTGTGTGGCAGCAGCTATTTTAGGACATAGCATTGTCACAGCTATTCTAGGACAGAACCAGTGCTGACCAAAATGTACACCAGCCCTTGCTCCGTGAACTCACAGTCTGATGGAAAGTGACTCTGTTTTCCTGTGCAGCACTCTTCTTCAGATAACTTATAAATCTTACCTCAAATTCAGTTTGTTAAGATGAGGTGGTTACTCCCACAGATGGTCTTCTCTGCCTCCCATTTCCTTGCAACAAGAATGTTCTAATGGATTTTTAAAAATTCATTGCTAAAATCCAGAGATACGCCATTCTTTGGCCTTCCTCATGTCCCATAAACCTTTATCTATCAAAAGAAGAAAAGAAAGGAAATGAGATTTGTCTCATCGTCTTGGGCAGCTGTTTGATTACCACATAGTGCTCCAAAGCAACAGAGAATCACCGCCAGTCTTACTGTTGTAGAAGCCAGAAATCCAAACCCAAGCATGGCAGGGGCCGTGTTCCCTTCCAGGACTGTAGGACTAGGGAAGCTTTCCTGCCTCTGTCCAAGGAGGCTCTCTGCACCCTCTGGCTGATGATGGTGTAACTACAGTCTCTGCCGTCCTGTACCTGTCTCTCAGGATACCTACCTACCTATCATTGGTTTTAGGACTTCCCCTAAATCCAGGATGTTCCTCACCCCCAGAGAACCTTAACTTGCTCTCTAAGACTCTTTCTGCAGATAAGATCCCATAAGCAGATTTCTGAGACTAGGGCATGGCCATTATCTTTTTGATAGCTACAGTCAGCAGTGTTCTTCATGGCTGTAGGAATGGCTGTAGGAACGGGTGCTTTTGCTTCTACAGTCAGCAGTGTTCTTCACAGCTGTAGGGATGGCTGCTTTTGCCCTCACCATGCTCTTACTGTTTTAAGCAGCATGACTTGAACTGAGGGGCTCAGTGATACGGCACTTGCCTGGCATTCAGGAGCTCCAGGGCTCCATACCCA
This sequence comes from Mus minutoides, assembly GCA_902729485.2. Classification (NCBI taxonomy): domain Eukaryota; kingdom Metazoa; phylum Chordata; class Mammalia; order Rodentia; family Muridae; genus Mus; species Mus minutoides. The sequence continues at coordinate 44,919 of LR756424.1, read as the reverse complement.
GTACTGCAAAACACAAACAAACCTGTTAGTGTTCCTGAGTGTAAGCGCCATTTCATACCTGGCTTGCTCACAGCTCTTCTTTGGCTCATTAGGCTGCCAGGCTGCGATCACACCTGTTCTTCCTTCAGGGCTGGATCTAAGTCAGCTTCCTACTCCTGCTTCAGATACTAGCACCGGGTCCTGTCATGGCTGCATTAAGGAATGGCCCTTGGCCATCTCCTCCTATTTTAGGAGCTCACAAGAATTTGTCTTTTCTAGTGTGCCCTGTTTGGGGAAGTATGAAAGCAATATTCTTGGTGTTAAACAGGTTTCAAAACTAATACGATCTGTCTCCGCACCCTTCCTTACTCCCTCAAGTCTCTCGGGCCGGCATCTTCTGTGCTCGCTCTTGCTCCCTTCCTAGGATGGAAAGTTTGTCTGTTGATAGAATGGGGAAAGAGTGGTCGTTGTGTGAGTCTGGGTTTTCCCAATGATCAGGAACAGAATGCCTGTAGGCTGTAAGGTTGTCTCTCTAACCCCTTCCAGAGTATTTTCCTTGTACTTGGATTATCTCAGGAACCCCTGTGCATTGAACTTGTTAAACTTGATATTTTTCACTTTTCCAAATGTTCTCTGCCCTTTGAGAACTTGTGAGTGTGTGCATGTGCATGTGTGTGCAGTGAAAGAGTCAGGAGGTGACCCCAGAGAAACAGCCACACAAGCAAAGGCTGTGGAGTGTCAGCATTGCAGCCTGAGACTAGGATGCCAAGCAAAGGCGGAGATTTCAGTAGGTGAGGCCAACAACGTAGCCATGCTATAGCTGTACAGTTGCCAGCCAGCGGCTACGGGTTCCTGGGTTCCTGAAAGGAAAGCTGGGGGGGTGGATGGGAAGGATGGCGAGAGAAGTAACAAGCCCAAAGACAAAGTTCTCTGATCAAGGCTCAATTTTTTAATGTATAGCAGTGAATATATATATATGTATGTATGTATGTGTGTGTGTATGTGTGTGTGTGTGTATATATATATATATATATATATATATATATATATGTATATATGTATATATATGTATGTATGTATATATGAAAACCTAAGGACCAAGGGCAGGCAGTTCTCCGTTCTCTGGCAAGAAGATGTAAATGTGGCAAGGCCAGATGCCTGGCTCCAGTGTCTGAGGAGGTTTGTTTGCCCAACTCAAGGCTGGTGGAAGGGTACACTAATGGCAGAAGATTAGTTGGGCCTTGTTCTCTGAAAGCAGGGACACGATCAGAAGACATTCCAAAAGGTGGGTGGCAGAGATGGTGACTGATAATGAACTCCATTACACAGTCCTAGAATGAGAGAACTTGAAGAAAGAGCTAATGGTACATTTTGGACCAACTGTCTGACCATTTCCCCCCAGAACTTAGACTGAAGTCATGAATTCCACGATGAAGCAGTGCTGTTCGTCCTTACAGGATTAATAGGCTTATTTGGGCGCATGGCACCATCTCAGTGCTACTCTATTCCGCATGTCTTGGCCTCCAATGCTCTTCCCGGGCTTCCCTACTTGTAGTATGGTGACTTCAGAAGTCATTGCACAGGAAATTCAGGTGTGCAACTCCTTATCCCACAAGTGGTTGCCTGCTACTATCCCTAGAGACCAGCAGTGGAGTATGTGGATGCTATCCTGTCTCCTGTGGTTATAAAGGTAAAGAGTTGTGAACAAAGACAAAACAGGTAGAATGCTGAGGGGACCAGGCAGAGCCTGCTCTGGGTATTGTAGTCAGGGAAGTAAGGCCCAGGCAGGTAATGCTCGGTATTAAAGGTGCTTAGGGGGAGAGGCGCACCACATAAGCAGATGAAGAATAGCCTTGCCAACCCTGTTGCCTGCCTGACTGATTCAAAGAACTGGAAGGCCAGCAGGAGTAGGACAGAGGGACAGTGACTTGAAATGACATACAGAGCTGGGAAGCCTGCCCTTCCCAGGTCTTAGAGGCAGCCATGGGACTTTGTACATGAAGGCAGCCAGCTGTGATACCCTATGCCTATCTTCCCTGAACTCAGAAGGATCATCATGAAGTGAATTCAGCCTTGCTTACATAGCAGGGATGCAAACAAAATCAAAAAGAATTCCAGGCCAGCCTTAAGTACATGATGAGGTCCTTCAAATCAAACCAAAGCAAAGCAAAAATCAAATGTGTGGAAAACTATGACAGAATTCCAGCAGGGGCAGGAGGTGAACTGATTCATGTTTTCAGGATACTAACCCTGGATGACAAATGAACTATAACCAATGTTCAGCGTTCTGGTTTAAAGTGGGGTGGCCCAAAGATTGGTGTGAAAGATAGTTAAAGACAGTTGAGCCAGGAGAAGCTAAGCTAAGCAGATAGGCTACAATAGTTATTTTAGGTTGAAGCTGTTAGTGTTGGTAAAACTGGGAAAAGTGACTGTTTAGGCAGACTGTTGGGAAACTGAGGGAGAGATGTTTGAAGGGGCTGGGCTGGAAACTGGGAGGCACAGATAGGAAAAAAATTAAATTCTGGTGTCTTTCTCTGCCTCTCTCTCTCCTCCTTTATCTAGTGTTAGGTGAAATGGGCTAGGGGTTGGTGGAATAAAAGCTTGGGGGGGAAAAGTACCCACAAAGTAGCAAAGACCTGCTACAAGTGACCTCAGTGTAGAGCTATGCAAAATGGGAGTTTTGATTTCAAGTCCCTTAGAGCAAAAGGGAGGAAAAGGAGTGATGGACACTTTGTTTCAAAAAGCTTTCGGGCCTGGTGTGGTAGGTATGCCTTTAATCCCAGCACTGGGGAGGCAGAGGCAGGAGGATTTCTGAGTTCGAGGCCAGCCTGGTCTACAGAGTGAGCTCCAGGATAGCCGGGACTACACATAGAAACCCTGTCTCAAAAAACCAAAACAAAAAAACAAAAGAAATAGCTTTCGGGTGTTTGCTGAGGCTGCTGTTGGCATATACCCCTGTCTGGTTTTCAGCAGCACTGTTTTGTTTTCCCGAATTTTGGGGCTATTTCGTTTATTAAAAGGTTGAGCAACTGGAAAAATTATGGATGGAAATGGAGAAGCTTGGGAATCAAAAAATGGTAGAAAAAAAATGGCAAGAAACGGGAGAACAAATATGTTTATTCCCAGTGACTGAACCAGAGAGATGGAGTTTCTTCTAGGTAGAAAGAGAAAAGGAACTGTGTCAAAGGGCAGTCAAGTCACAGAAATAGAAAAGCAGGAGGGTGGTCAGATGAGACCACCCTTTTCAGGGGACAGAGTTAAACCCCCATTACATATTGATAACAGGTGGTCCTGGTTCACAAAATCACCAACAACATTTCCCGTAGTTATACAGCCTATGCCTGCTAATGGAGATAATCCACAAGATTAAGATGAAATAGGATGGTGTCCTGTAGAAATGAGGGACCTAAAACTTGTTAAAGAGGTGATGATGTTTTATGGGATGCACTCCCCCATTGGGAAACAAACTCTAAATAATTGGGCTACTCAAAATAGAATTATTCCACAAGACTGGAGGAGACTGGTAACAATAATGCTGGAGGCTGGTCCTTAGTTGCAGTTGTCATGGTGGAGAGAAGATGCCAGGGGACCAACTCCGACACTCCTTCTTTCTGGTTCTCTATTGAAGGTAGCTGAGGGAGAAGAGTGTGGTTGGGAGTAAGACTTGCTCTTGAGAGATATTTGGGGTTGCTGTTTAATAATAAAACTTACCTGTCTTAAGTCTAAGTCACTTTGCTGTGGTAGCTGACCTGTTTGAGTTCCTCTAAGGCCTGAAAACTTCAGTCTCAGGTGTTTAGTGCCTCAGAGTGAAAGGGGGGGGGGGGGATTAAGTAAAGCAGCCTTTGTTCTGTCTCTGCGGGAACCGCAGCTACAGGAAGAAAAGGGGCACTTTGAAAAGTGGTTTAGCCTTTATTTCTAAATTCTTCAGTTCTCCAAAAAGTTTCTACAAAAATTCTCTCTCAAAAGTTCTCTCTGCTCTCTTCTAATCTTGCTTTCTCCTCCTGTTCTGATGTAACAGTAATAATGCTCTTACTCTCAGTGCCCTTACTCCCAATGTTGTGCCCGCCAATGTAATCTTGCCTAGCCTTTTGTGCCTCTTCAAGAATAGATCACATGGTTTATCCAAGTGTTCCCCCCCCTTTTTTTTTTAATACAAAAGTTCACTAGAAGTTCAAACATAAATTGCAATCATTAGTTGCGTAAGAAGTTTACAGCAGAGACGGTGTACCTGCATAGCCGTCAGGAGTGATTACCTGCAAATGTTCATCATCTGTCCCCAGTTCAGCAGGTTCAGTGAAAGTTAAAAACCATCATTTTTGTGACTAAGTTTATATATAGGAAAAGCATATTATTGTTAAGCAGGAATCTTTCCTAACATGCAATCTTCTTGGCCTCGCCTAAAGAAGTGAAACTCATAGATTTACAGTCCATGGCAGAACCATCTCAGGAATATCATCTGCTAGTTTTTAGCTTCTCCTAGATGGCTCCCAACAAGAAGATGCTAGGAATTTGGAACAGCACATTGTAATGAGGGAGGAATGAGTTGATTGGTGAACATTGCTCTGGTGATATACAACCATCTGTTATGGGTTCTGATTCCATCTTCCAATGTGCACAGAGACAGAGCATCTGTATATGTGAAGTACACAGATAAATACAACTTTAAAACTAACGAGCCTGCCGGGCGTGGTGGTGCACGCCTGTAATCCCAGCACTTGGGAGGCAGAGGCAGGTGGATTTCTGAGTTCGAGGCCAGCCTGGTCTACAAAGTGAGTTCCAGGACAGCCAGGGCTATACAGAGAAACCCTGTCTTGAAAAACCAATAAAAAACAAAACTAAACTAATGAGCCTGTGTGGGCAGGACAGTGTCCCTGAGGAAAGGAGAGATTACAGCACTTGAGCAATTGGTACAAAGTGCAACTGGAGGCTGAGCACATAGGAGAGTTTACCAGCCCATGGCATTTCTCTGTATTTGTTATAAAAAAAAATAAATAGAAGAAATGGAGAATGTTAGCAGATTTGAGAGCTGTGAATAGAGTATTCCAATCAATGAGTCCACTGCAACCTGGAATTCCTTTACCTTCTCTATTACCTATGGCATGGCTTATGATAATTGATTTAAAAGACTACTTTTTTACTATTCCTTTGCAAGAGCAGGATAAGGAAGAAATTGCCTTCACAGTGCCTACATATAATAATGTTCAACCTGTAAAAGGTATCAGTGGAAACTTCTTCCACAAGGAATGTTAAATAGTCCAACTCTATGTCAATATTTTGTGCAACAACCACTAGGAATCATTTGTAGGCAATTTCCTCAATCCATTACTTACCATTACATACATTATACTTTGTTGGCTGATTCTGATGCTGGAGAGAAAATGTTTGGTGAAACAAAGAATTTTGCCTTGTTGGGGTTTGCAGATTGCTTTTGAAAAAGTACAGAAAGGAGATCTATCCACTATCTAGGTTATAAAATAAGTCTAACAAAAAATTTAACCACAGAAGGTACAGAATGGGAGATGTTAATTGGCTACAACCCATCAATGGCTTAATTACTTGGGCTAAATAATTTGTTTCAAACATTACAAGGAGATTCAGACTTAGACAGTCCAAGACAGCTAACAAAGGAAGCAGAGAAAGAGTCAACTTCAGTAGAAAAGATACTTCAGGATTCATGTGTGGATCGCATAGATCCCAAATTGGAGACTGTATTTTGGTTATTTTGCCTTCAAGTCATTCTACTGGGCTCATTTTGCAAAGGAAAGATAGTATTTTAGAATGAATCTTACTAGCATACAAACAAAGTAAAAAATTAAAGACCTGTAGGAAGGGTTTCTGACTTAAACATAAGAGCAAAAGAGCCCGCTTCTTCTGACCTCATTAAACACTGTGTTGTTTGTGGCTGCTTTTAGAAAAACCTAAAAGGGTTGGCCGAGTAGATCTTAAAGAAGGATGGTATGAGCTATAGAGTCAAGACCCCAGGGTAGACTAATAGTGCCCTGTTAACGTTCAGTAAAGAGTAAAGACCTCCCCTTCCCCATAATAGACCAGGAGTGCTCTGTTAACTTTCAATTCTCTAAAGATGAACAAGAAAGGAACAACAGCAGCTGAGAGACACTGAGTAAAAGAAAAAACTGGAATCAAATTAGTTTGTATGCTATAAAGATGTGTTAACATCAGAATGGAAGTCAGCAAATGTTTTCTGTTGGGAATGTGGATTTGTTTGTATTTCCATGGGGGGATGAAAAGCTGTGAATACAACCAAAACTAATAAAGCTCAGAGTTGAGCAGGAGAGGTCTTCTGAAAACATTGGACCAGCCACTGACTTCTCCTGCCAGCCCAAAAGCCTGGACAATAAACATTTAGCACCTAACCGCTAACTGGCCGATGAGGAGGACTTTGTTCTCATGTGATACTGAGCCATCCACAGTGCAGAGCAACAGTGGCCTTTGAAAACAGGACTTGTGAAACAGACCGTGTTAACTACCAAATCCTGCATGCCCATGTCCAGGATACAAGCTCAGCTGGGGTAGAGATTAAACAACTTTATCGAGGAAATATAAAAGGTTCAGGAAGCAGTGTCCACATTACAGGGAAGAAGAGAAGTGTTGCTGTTAGGTTCTATCTCAGTTGTAAATATGCTCCTGAGAGACCAAAAAGATCCCAGCAGACATCTGTGAACCCTGGAAAGAATGGAGAAGCAATCTGACAACAGCAGTAGCAGGGTTACAAGGATACCCGGGGCAGCTTCAAGGCTGCAGACTTAAAAGCCACAGCAAATTATCTGGGAATTATCTGGTGTGCCTGGGCTTTTTAAGGTTCCCCAGCTGCTAGCCAACTGGCCCTTTAAGAGTTCTTAGCTCTTAGAAATGCTTGACCCTATGACCTACAGTGTTGGTTGCCTCAAAAGAGCTGAGGTTTTGAAAGGGGATTGAATTAGCCAAGTGAGAGGAGAAGGCAGTTGGTGCAGAAAATATTGTTAGGAGATGGTTGAGCCAGGAGAGCTGAGCTGAGCAGAGTTACAACAGTCGTTATAGTTTGGAGCTGTTGGTATTGGGAGAAGGGACTGTTGGGGAACTGAGGGAGGAATGGTTGAAGGGGCTGGGCTGGGAACTGGGAGGAACAGTTGGGAAGTAAATTAGATTCCGAGCACTTTGGCTCTCTTTCTCCCTCTCTCCCTTCTTCTCTCCCTCCTTTATATTTCTTTCTCTCCAACCTCTTAGAGGAGTTAGAGGGTAGAATCAGGGTATTAAGGGTAGGAAAAAGAAGAACCCACAAAGTAGCAAAGACCAGGCAGGAGTTGGTCAATTCATGTTTTTAGGATGCTGACCCTGGGTGGCAAATGAATTATAACCCACAAAGTGAGTTATGGGTTCCACTCAGCAGTCTGGGTTTGAAATGGAGTGGCCTGGACTGGAGCTTAAGGAACAAATGAAAAAAACCTGTCCTTTATGGGAGTGAAGCTTGGTTTCCACTGTTACTCCCCTAGGAATTAGAGGCCCCTTGATGGAGGAGTCAGAGGCCTCACCAGACCTGAAGACACCTCCCCAGGTCATTGCTAAAAGGTCCTGACA
>LR756424.1:24594-37265 GCA_902729485.2 Mus minutoides | reverse complement strand
GGTGATGAGTTCAAATCCCAGCAACCACATGGTGGCTTACAACCACCCGTAACAAGATCTGACGCCCTCCTCTGGTGCGTCTGAAGTCAGCTACAGCATACTTATGAAGAATAATAAGAAATGAATCCTTGGACTGGAGAGACCAACCGGAGCAAGCCAGGCTGTCCGGAGCGAGCGGAGCCGAACGGGGACGGCCGGAACGAGCGGGGCCAAACCAGAGCAAGCGGAGCCGATCGGAGCGAGCGGGGCTGGCTGGAACAAGCCGGGGCCGTACGGGGGCGGCCGGGAGCAAGTGGAGCTGGCCGGAGCGAGCATGGTCGAGCAGAGTGAGCGAGGTTGACCGGAACAAGGGAATAAATAAATAAATAATTAAAAAAAAAAAAAAAAAAAAGAAAACAAATAAAAGGTCCTGACAGCAGAGTGCTCATCCAGTGCTCGCTTCAGTCTGAGCCCCCTTGGGGTCAGGTTTTAGGAAGAGAGTCATCTGACTGATGCACTTTACACTGGCCAAAGGGAGCAAGTCTTATCCTGATTTTTATTATTTATTTGTGCAGATGGTAGTGGGTACTACAGTTGGCATATATGGAGGTCAGAGGACAACTCAGGAGACAGCTCTCCTTTCACAGTGCCAGGTCACTGGGTTCTGTGGGAAGCACGTCACCCAAAGCTGAGTCAGCTCATTACTCCACTAATACTTCTTTCTTGAGGACAACAGAAGGGTTGTTTCGCCTTGTTGTTTCCAAGGCAGTCAGTCTCACTATGTACCTCTGACTATCTTGGAACTCAGTGTATAGTCTTAAACTCCCAGAGATCCTCTTGCCTCTGCCTCCCAAGTGCTGGGATTAAAGGCATGCAGTTATAGCTGGCAATTTTATCTTTTTTAAGTCAAAGCCACATAGGAGAAAATGATCTGGGGCAAGTCAGCAGGCCACAGGCATGTTCATTGAGCCAGGAGCTCAGCTCCCATATGGAGAAGAAAGCAAGAAACATGGGGTTTACATTGTGATTGGATATCTGCCTATGCAGGGCAGGGACTGTGCCCCGAGAAAGCAGCACAGCCACTTGGCTGGCCCCACTGTCCACCACAGAGGCCAACACCTTTCCTAGAGGCTGCATGGAATTTACGGCTCTTAAAGCTGAGTGTAAACCACAGTTTAACCTGTTCATCCATTAGCACACATCTGGGTTGCCCTCGTAGCTGTTGTGAACATTGGTGTACAGATACCTTTGCAAGCCCCTGGCAGGGTGAAACAGCTCAGTTGCACACATACTTTGTCCTTGCTGTTTTGAGGAGGTGACACGCTTTGCCCATTGCTACTGCTCCTTTAGCATTTGTGCCTAGAGTATAAGGGTTTCAGTTTCTCAACATCTTCTCCAATACTTAATATTTTCTGTTTTGTTTTTTATTTTTATTTCGTACACATACGCATGTAGGTGTTGGGTTGTTTGTTTTGAGACAGAGTTTCATGGTGTAGCCCAGAGTGGCCTCAAGGGAGTATCCACTTCCCTGCCTCTTTTCTCCTGGAATTACAGATATGTACTACTGTTCCTGGCGAATTGGTAGTTTCTAATATGAATTTGTTTTCTTTGCAGAATAAAACAAAGGTCCTTGAAAAAGATGTGGATATTCAGGAATTTAACCTAGAAAAGGTAAGCATTTGAGGTAGCTTTTCATTCCTCTTTAAGGCTTTCATTAGAGTTTATTATGAACTGACAACTTTAATGCAGCATTAGCCTTCTGCATAGAGTCTTGTCTCCAGGCTAGGAAAATAGCAAACCTAGTCTTGCAATGTTCATGTGACTGACTGCTATTCACTTCCCAGCACCAGGATTATTCAGTGCAATGCTGTAACACAGTGGTAAGTTAGAAAGGCGGGAACACGCCAGGCATCCAGCAAGCAGTGCAGACAGGCCTGAGAACCTTCAGGCTGTAGCCAGCTGTTAGGATGTTGTAGAGTGGCGCACGCCTTTAATCCCAGCACTTGGGAGGCAGAGGCAGGCGGATTTCTGAGTTTGAGGCCAGCCTGGTCTACAGAGTGAGTTCCAGGACAGCCAGGGCTAGACAGAGAAACCCTGTCTCAGAAAAAAAAAGAAAAAGAAAAAAAGAAAGACGGGAACATGTGTCCACAGTGCCCCAGGTTACTAAGATGTCTGAGAAAAGGGCAGGAGGGAGTCAGCCACTGAGAGTGGGAACTGCTAACTGCCTCTTCCGAAAACAGTTGCCTCTGACCTGCTGTGGGCAGCATGTTTAGAGAGGCGCTTTCTTCCAAGTGGCTGCCCCCCTGGCACTGGGCTGGTGGAGAGCGTCCAGTCAGACTCCGCCTGACTCCCCGCTCTGTCACAGCTCATGCAGAGATAGTCCATTGCTTCAGCTGTGAGAGGGAACAAGGAGGCAGCACTGAATGGTGGCTGCAGTCAAAGAGCCTGGCGGTGTTTCTGTGGCTGAGAGGCTGTGGGCAGGCTGACACTCTGGGTCTGACCACTGATCCACAGGCTCGTCTGGAAGTACACCGCTTTGGGATCACGGGCTATGGCAAAGGAAAAGAAAGAGTCCTGGAGCGGGAGCGGGCTATCATGCTGGGGGCTAAGGTGAGTAGGGGGCTGCCACTGTGACCAGGCGGGGGTCAGGGGGACAGCCCAGGGGCCTGGGACTGCTCTTTCATTATTGCAAAAGAGAAACTGATGATGTCTTTATTCCTTCCTTTCAGCCTCCCAAGAATACGTACGTGAACTACAAAGTTTTACAGAAACAAATCAAAGAGAAGAAGATCGCAGTGGAAGAAGAAAAGAGAGCGGTAGGTGTGGCCTGGCTGCCTCAGTTCAGAGGCTGCCTGCTGGCGCTCTCTCACAGCTTGCTGAGCAGTCAGTCAGGACACCAGCATTGCCCCACGGGTGCCCTCCCCACCCCCTTATCTCAGCCAAGCTTCATCCGGCTTGGTCGTGGGTAAGGCAAGGCTGGCCTTGAGGTCATGGGCATCGCCACAGTGTCTGTCAGTTGGTTCCCCGAGGAAGCCCTGTCCTCCAGGGGCCATGGCAGTGAGGGAAGTTACAACCAAGTCCTGTCAGTCTTGTGCCTCTGCCTTCTGAGTAGAGTCACTTGTATGTGCCACCAAACCCTGTCACAAGGTTCAGGGTAAGACTTTGTGGTTGATGGTTTTTTATGTGTGTATTTTATGTATTTGAGTGCTGTATTTGCATATAAGCCTGCATGACCCCTGTCATGCAGACAAAAAAAAAAAAAAAAAAGAGCATCAGGTCCCATGGGAATACAGTTACAGATGGTTGTGAGCCACAGTGTGGGTGCTGGGAATTGAACTCAGGACCTCTAGAAGAGCAGCCAGTGCTCTTAACTGGTAAGCTGGTTTATGTTTAATATACCAACTTGGAAATGTTTTAAATACATGGCACTCAGATGACTTTTTGTCACAAGCCCATTGCTCTGTTTTTGAATATTTACTATCCATTGCTGACATACTCTCCTGAATTGTAGGCCCAGGAGACAGACATTTTCAAGAAAAAGAAGAGAAAAGGGAGAGGACAGGAGGACAGGTGAGTAGTGGTACTGTGTCTGAGCTGTCGCTGGCCACACTTTGTGCTTGGTTCCCTCCGGTTCCCTGAGTGTGGGCAGACCTGAGCTGCCAGCCCAGTGGGTGTGCTTACCCCAAGGAAGCCTTGTCCCCAAGGGGCAGTGAGGGAGGCCCCACCTGTGAGAACAGATTGCTGTTGGGTGCTGGGGAGTACTGTCAAGAGGAGCTTGGAGAACACTGCGAGGTGAGCTGGGGGCCATTTCAGTGCGGTGACATCTGTCAGGATCGGAGTGGTGTTCCACACATTCCTAAAGCAAGAGACCCGTGCGGCTGTGGTGGGGCCGCACAAGGGGAGGAAGCTCCAGGCTCTGGTCCTGCTCCTTGTCTAACCGCTTGGCACCTTTCTCTCCCTTTTAACGCAGGAGACCCAAGAAGTCGGCTCCCAGCATCTTGTCAAGTGGACGGGTTGGACAAGTTGGAAAATTCAGAAATGGGACATTGATTCTAAGCCCCACTGATATCAAGAAGATCAACTCTTCCAGGGTAGCTAAATGAAGTCCCTGTCAGCTCCAGAGAGAAGCTGGAACAGTGGCCGAGTGGGACCCAGGAACCCTGTGCCTGCCTTTCTTGTTCCACAGGGCCTTTGTTATTTGAGCAGTGAGTCTGCAGGCAGGCGGTGGCCCTGCTGAGCGCCGGGCTCCCCTCCCCCTGCTGCAGAGGGGAATACACACAGGGTTACCTGTGCATACAGCAGGCGGTGCCCCTGCTGAGTGCTGGGCTGTGCCCGGGCTCCCCTCCCCCCTCCTGTTGCAGGTTGCTGGTGTCACAGACCACTTTTTCATAATGTTACTGTCTCTAAGTGTCTGTGAATGACGCTGAAGTGCCTTTTGGACTCGTGAAGACACTGAGTGCACTTGTTATCCATTGGTTCCATGGAAAAGCGGTTCTGTTGTCAGCCTGCCACGAGTATAAATCCACTTTGTAAGGATTTCCAAAAATACACCTCTGTAGTATGAGTGTCTGGCTATTAAGTAGCACACAGGCAGTTCTGACTGGCTCCCCACACCTACTTGGAGCTGTAACCTCACAAGGCCATTTTACAGTGATGTTACCCCTGCCTTGATGTCAGCATCTCCTCAGAGACTGAGGCACATTGAAGGAAAGTGTCCAGTGACAGGGGCAATGCTGGCATTTCCCACGCTGGGATCCGGCAAGCAGTGCAGACAGGCCTGAGAACCTTCAAGCTGTGGCCAGCTGTTAGGATGTTGTAAGGATTCTCTGAGAGCGTTGCCAAACACCTCACAAGATGGGATCCAATGTGCTAGATAATTTTAAATGATTTTTTTTAGGCTTATTTATTAGTAAGTAAGGGCACGTGTGCCACAGTGTTTGTGTGGAAGTCACAGGTCTGGTTCTCCCAGCATGTGGGTCCCAGGAATTGGATTTGGGTGTCCAGTTTGGCAGCAAGCACCTTCACTTGCTCACCAACACACACACACACACCAGCCCAACTTAGAAGGTCTTAACAGGACAGCACTGGGGAGAGAAATCTCAGGGCACGGCAGGAGCTATGGAAGGTCACTGCATCAGCTGATTCCATCTTCACAAGGGGAGCCTGGGGGCGTGGAGTACCACCACCATGAACCATCAGGGCTGAGACAGCTGAAGACTGCCAGCTTGAACCAGACTCCCAGTCTAAATGTAAACTGGCTTTGGTTTCTGCCTTTTAATGTATTGTGTAAATACTTATGCTCAACCCTTAAGAAAGGCAGAGAAGTCTACTGTGTAAATACTTGAAGCTCAGTATACTGACCACTAAGTATTCTAAAAACATTTCAGAGGACAAAATGATGGACAAACAAACAGCTGTGTGCTCTGAGTACAGAGGATCAAGCTTAAGTCTGCTCTGGATGAAGATCCTGATGAGGCCTCCAGCAAATTAACTACAGCAACAATGGGAAAGTTACAGTTATGAAATAGCAATGAAATAATTTTATGGCTGGAGTCACCACACCATGAGGAACTGTATTAAAGGATCACAGGATTAGGAAGGTTGAGAGCCACTGCTCTATAGGAAAGCCATCCTTAGGGAAATAGGGTCATGCCTGAGTTCTTGCTCTAGCCATGCTATAGGACCTGGCTTCAGTCGCCTCAGGCCCATGCAGTTGTGGAGGACACATGACGCAAGCAGGGCTTGCTAGGAGGGAAGTGGCCTGCACAGGAAACTCCCTGTGGCCAGGAAAGAACTGCGACGTGAGTCCTGACTGAGCCCCCAGAAAGTGCCCAGGTACCGTTGGATAGTGCTGTCTTAGCCAGCACTGACTTGGATCAAGGGAGCAAAGAAGCATTGTCTGATACTGAATCCTCAGATCGATGGGAAGCTGACACCGCCCTGACTCCACCTGTCCCACTCCCACAGCCAGAAGCAGCACCTGGTCCCAGTGCTTGGTGGGAGTCATGTGACTGCCTCTAACTACTGTGACTTCTCCCTCCCTCTCTGCATAATCCACCTATCTCCTCAGCTCAGGTCTTTTCTGGAATCCACACCACTCTCGTGTCCCACTATACAACCCCATAATCCACACTGTGATGGTTTGTATATGCTGGGCCCAGGGATTGGCACTTTTAGAAGGTGTGGCTCTGTTGGAGTGGGTGCATAACTGTGGGTGTGGGCTATAAGACTCATTAGAAGGTGTGGCTCTGTTGGAATGGGTGCATAACTGTGGGTGTGGGCTATAAGACTCATCCTAGCTGCCTGGAAGCAAGTATTGTGATGGCAGCCTTCAGATGAAGATGTAGAACTCTCAGCTCCTCCTGCACCATGCCTGCCTGGATGCTGCCACCATGTCCTCACCTTGATGATAATGAACTGAACCTGTAAGTCAGCCCAATTAAATGTTGTCCATTTAAGAGTTGCCTTGGGGGGCTGGTGAGATGGCTCAGCGGGTAAGAGCACCCGACTGCTCTTCCGAAGGTGATAAGTTCAAATCCCAGCATCCACATGGTGGCTCACAACCATCCGTAACGAGATCTGGCGCCCTCTTCTGGATTGTCTGAAGACAGCTACAGTGTACTTACATATAATAAATAAAATAAATCTTTAAAAAAAAAAAAAAAAAAAAGAGTTGCCTTGGTCATGGTGTCTGTTGACAGCAGTAAAACCCTAAGCAAGCTTTTGTGTCCACCACAGCCTTGAATAACAAACCCCTCCACAGTACTCCTCTTGTATCCTGCCCCATACCAGCTCATGACCACCATTGCATGTTCATGTATGTACGTGTGCTCAGTACATGTTTTGTGTACACGTGCACATGTGTGGAGGAGACTAGAGGATAGTCTCAGCTGCCATCCCTTAGGTACTATCTATCTTGCTGTTTGGCTTTAAATTTGTGTATAGGTGTTTCTACCTGCCACATGTGTCTGTGTACCACCTGCATGCTTGGCATCCAGGGAGGGCAGAAGAGGGTGATGGACCCCATGGGACACAGATGGATGTGAGCCGCCATGTGGGTGCCGAAAATGGAACTCAGTAGTAGTGCTCTTTCACCACTGAGCTCTCCCCAGTTCCCCACCTTGCATTTTGAGACTGTCTCTCAGTGACCTGGAGCTAAGGAAGTAGAATAGGCTCTCCGGCACGGGCATTCAAGCTCTGGCCACTTGCCTCTCTTTCTCTTCCTTGAAGATCACTTTGTTTAAGTGGAGCTTAAGAGGAAAACCAGTAGGGCAGGCAGGCTGAGAATCTTGGTTGCTGCTGGGAGCAGGGCGATGGATAAGAGGGAGGGTACGCCTTTAATCCCAGCACTTGGGGAGGCAGAGGCAGGCGAATTTCTGAGTTTCAGGACAGCCAGGGCTATACAGAGAAACCCTGTCTTTTGAGTTAGGGTCCCAGAAAGCAGGCAGATTCTACAGTAGAGGTCAGCAAGCAGCCCCATGGGCCAGGGTAGCAGATCCTTCAGAGGGTAAGAAAGCCCAGAGGGTTTTAGCATGCTGAAGATTTTGACTGGCATCACATTTCTTGAGTTAGAACACCAAAGGGCAAGCTGAACAGTGAGGAACTCCGAGCGGTGCCCACCCTGGTTTTAAATGGTTTTAAATGGAGTTTTAAGGACTAGAACTGTGGCTCTTATGCCTGCACCGCACCACATTGTCGGAGCTATTACCCCAGCCTCTTCCTGGTCATCTCTTAGTAGGCATGTAGCCATGACCAGTGTCCCTGTGTCCAAGGCTAGTGGTCCCTGTGAGTATGTGGACATATGGAAGACACAGACAGTGCTGAAAGACTGAATTTGTTGAGGGGCTCTAGCTTTCCTCAATGATTAAATCTTAGCCCTTAGAGATAAAGGGAAATTTTCTTTAATTAGCATGTAGCTGTAGCCTCTAGCTATTGCTTAAACAGGTCCAGCTTCAATCAGAAATATTCAAGTTTATGTAGGGTTGGGCATTGTGATTATCGTAGGGTGGTCTTTTTATCCCCACCCCAAAGAGATCTTCCCTAGAGCTAAACAGGTTTTACAGGAACTAAAATTCTCAAGTTTCTAGTTAAGACAGTTTGATGGTTAGCAGACAAAACTCGCTATCTACCAGGGCATTGGTGGTGGCCAGTTCTCAAGGGAAAATAATACATGTAACCCTTTCCAGAAATGAGCAGTGAGCAGATTCACAGAGCGAAGCCAATGGTTCTGGTGTGCTGCCTCAGTTCAGGCTGCTTCCCAGTCTGTTCTCTTCTATAAATCTGTTTATTTTTATTCCATAATAAATCATCTCATTAAAAAAAAAAAGTAGCCGGGTGGTGGTGGCGCACACCTTTAATCCCAGCACTTGGGAGGCAGAGGCAGGTGGATTTCTGAGTTCGAGGCCAGCCTGGTCTACAGAGTGAGTTCCAGGACAGCCAGGGCTACACAGAGAAACCCTGTCTTGAAAAACCAAAAAAAAAAAAAAAAAAAAAAAAAAAAGTGTTGCTATTTTGCCTGCATGTATGTCTGTGTGAGGGTGTCAGATCCCCTGGAGCTGCAATTGGAAACAGCTGTGAGCTGCTGCCATGTATGGCTGGGACTTGAACCTGGGTCCTCTGGAAGAGCAGCCAGTGTTCTTAACCACTGAGCCATCCATCTCTCCAGCCCCTTATTCTGTTTCCTGCTCTCACATAATCTAGTATTTTCCAAGTAAGCTCAGGAATCATAACTTTAAAGCTTAATGTTCCTCTTCTCTGACGGGCTCAGTAATCATAACGTTAAAGCTATGTTCCTCTTCTCTGACGGGCTCAGGAATCATAACATTAAAGCTATGTTCCTCTTCTCTGACGGGCTCAGTAATCATAACGTTAAAGCTATGTTCCTCTTCTCTGACGGGCTCAGCTGCAGGGGGTGGGGGCAGCAGCTCTGACCTGGTCTTCACAGACTCACTCAGTTATTAATTTGTGCTGCACACTTGGGGTTCATGCTGAGCACTGAAGCCTCATGGTGAACACGAGGACCGTAGAGACTGACATGTCAGCAGGCAGCTGGGATACCATGGGGAGCCAGGACAGAGCCGGACTGTCCAGACCTTGGAGAGCAAGGCGGAACCACAGGGACAGCAGTCTTCAGAGAGCTAGCAGTGGATGAGAACGGAGAGGACTCTCTGTTATGCCTTTCTGTTTTGCTTTGGATTTTTGAGACTGAGTTTCTCTATAGCTAAAAATGGATTTCACTACATAGCTCAGGCTGGCCTCAAACTCAGTGACCCTCTTCCTCAGCCCCCTGAGTGTTAGAATCACAGGAAGAAGCCACTATGCTCAGCTTTTTATTGGGTCTTAATAGCTCCCTTGTTGGGTGCTGCTTCCAAGATAACTCCTGGGAAATAAACTCCAACCCTCCCTCCCTTGAGAGCTTATCTCCCTCAAAACCCAATTTACAGCCACCCCATCCCACCTACTGAGCCCCATTCACTAGTCTTAGGAACAGTTGGACAGAGGAGAGCTACTTAAAGGTGGTACAGGCCTTTAATCCCAGCACTCAGGAGGCCAAAGCAGGCAGATCTCCATGAGCTCAAAGCCAGTCTAGTGTACACAGTGGATTCCAGATCATCAAGGGCTACACAGTGAGACCCTGTCTCAAAAAAATTAAAATTTTAAAATATCATAGCTCAAGGAAGGACAGAGGTGAAGCTCTGAGCCACACTGCTGAGGGGCATGTGTTATCCCTGATGTTATCCCTGATGCTCAGCTTGGGATGCTTGCACAGAGCTGTCCTGGAGTCCAGGTCAGGAATTTGTGGATTTATCTCTTATTTCTAAGGCTGAGTGTCACCATCTAGAACAGTCTGGTATTGAGCTTGCTCCTCTGTCAGCCTCCCAAGTGCTGAGATTACAAGTGTGAGCCACAGCTCCTGGCTTAACCCTATCTGACTCTTACCTCCCCAGCCTGCTTGCCTTCTGCAAAAATGAGTCTGGTTAGACTCAGTTGGTAGAGCTTGCCACGTAAGAATGAGGACCTTAGTGTGAGCCATGGACCTATATGTAAGAGAACAGGCTGTACTAAGGATTCCAGCAGCGTGGAGACAGAGACAGGTAGTCTTGGGGCTTGCTGGTCAGCCAGTCTAGCTGGATTTGCAAGTGCTAGGCCCATAAAAGAACCTGTGGGGCAGTGGTGGTGTGTGCGTGCCTTTAATCCCAGCTCTTGGGAGGCAGAGGCAGGCGGATCTCTGTGAGCTCAAGGCCAGCCTGGTCTACAGAGCAAATTCTGGGACAGCCAGGGCCACACAGAGAAACCCTGTCTTGGAAATTTTTTTTTCAAAAAGAACCCATCTCAAAAAAGAAAAGTGGACAGCATCAGAAGAGCACTCGAGGTGACCTGCAACCTCCACATATATGCACGCGCACACACATACATACATACATACATACATACACACTCACACACATACACACCACACACACACCACAAACACACATCCTCACACATACCACACACACATCACACATACACACACACACACACCATATACACTCACACACACCACATACACACACACACACCACACACTACATGCATACACTCACACACACACACCACATACACTCACACACGCACACGCACACATACACACACATTTTTTTTTTTACACACACATTTTTAAATGGAACTATAATTTCACTGTGGAAATTGTGCTTTGTAATTTGAAACCACACATCTTTACTTTGATATTTAGGAGCTGACCAGTACTCAGCCAGGGTCAGTCTGTGGAAATTCGGAAGTGACCCCTCACTAGTGACCACAGAGCACACCCATCTTCCAGTTGTTGGCAGTGTCAAAAGAATTTATTTCAAATGTTTAAGAATGTGGTAAAACTCAGGTTTTCCAAAAAGTAATACAGGAAGTTCAACCAACCCCCAAGAACCAGAAAACACAGTGTTTGCAATTCAAAAAATACAAACGCTTGTGGATAGCTATACAAAAATTAGAAAAAAATTACTTTCCTTACCACTGCCCACCCCTCCGTGTTTTCAGTGAAACATAAACAGCCACAGGACCAAGAGCTGCCACCAAATACCAACCACTGGGGACAGAATCGATTCGGTGGGGAGAGTTGGGGTAGAGAAGGCGAGGAAAGGCGGGAAAACGGGGCCAAACAACGGTACACAGCTTTCTGTTTCTGTTAAATTCCTTTGCCAACATTATACAAACACCGTTCATGCTCAGTGTGCCGCGCAGTGCAAAGGCGGCGGTTCTATATCATGCATTCACGTTTTCGGTTGTGTCTACACCCCACTCTCCGCTGGTGCTGAGACGGCGGGGTGCTTAGGAAGTTCAGTCTCCTGGGGCTTGGAAAGGCCACCGCAAGCCACTCCCGAATCTCCAGCAGCTGTCTCGGGGCCTGTGTAGCCTCTGCACACAGCTGTGCCCAATGGTGCCCAGGTCCCCCCTTTCCCAGAGCCGAGTTGACAACGGGGTTCTCAGTGAGCACCACCACTAGAGGGAGACATTTCACCGAGAGTCCGGTCCCAGTGCCTCCCACCGAGCTCAGCCCAGCTCGTTCGTGAAAAAGGTCAGGCTCCCACCCTTCTTAGCTTATGCCAGGAAATCCTGGCAGCAGTCAGATGTCTAAAATTTACTTGGGACCAGCCATCCCCTCCAGGTCCTAGTTCAGCTGTATGTCATAACACTCTTAGGTGACTTCCAAAGCCATCCCCACTGTTGGAAAACAAAAGCCAAATACCATGGGGTTGGGGGAGTCCTAGAGACCAGAACTGAAGGAACCGGGAAGCAAAAGGCTGGCTAATATATGTTCTTGGCTTCGGGGAAAGCACATGCAGATGCCTTTAGCACTCAGGGTTTGGCCTGGTCAAGGCCCTGGAACATTTCACTAACCCAGGCTCTCCACTAAAGGAATGTGCTTGCTGTGGTCATGTGAGCTGTCTGAAATGCCAGGCAGCAATGTGATAAACACTGCCCTGGTCGCGGGAAGCTTAGGTGAAGATACTGTGGTTAGAGGACAT
This sequence comes from Mus minutoides, assembly GCA_902729485.2. NCBI lineage: Eukaryota > Metazoa > Chordata > Mammalia > Rodentia > Muridae > Mus > Mus minutoides. The sequence continues at coordinate 25,263 of LR756424.1, read as the reverse complement.
ACTAACAAGCACCCAGGTTAGATCCACTAAATGAGTCATTTAGCCTGGACCTTATTGTTGAGACTGTTCCATGATCCACAGAGTAGAGAGGAGGGAGGTTGGTATGACCAGTCCTGTTGCAGGGAGGGATGCTGAGGCACAGAACAGTTAGGAGATTCATCCCACAGCATGCCATGAGCCAACACCAAAGCCAGCTTAGGAGGTAAGAGGTGAGGGACACTCTGCACTCCGGCCTCTGGTCGTGCCTCAAGCCTCCTCTTTATCTCCGCTTGCCTCTTCCTTCACCTCTCCCCATCAGCTGTCAGGACCCCCTTCAGCCAGGAGCCCATACCAGACTGGCGGTGACAACTGGCATTTCCTGGGGAACCAGAGTTCCCAGTACTAGTGTGAGCTTTGAAAGTCTTTTAACAATATAGGTAAGAATTCTTTAACCCCTTGAGGGCCCCAGATCCATTAAGATGTCCCTGCTCGGGGCTGGTGAGATGGCTCAGTGGGTAAGAGCACCCGACTGCTCTTCCAAAGGTGATAAGTTCAAATCCCAGCATCCACATGGTGGCTCACAACCATCCTTAATGAGATCTGGCGCCCTCTTCTGGAGGGTCTGAAGACAGCTACAGTGTACTTACATATATAAATAAAATAAATCTTTAAAAAAAAAAAAAAAAAAAA
>LR756424.1:0-24494 GCA_902729485.2 Mus minutoides | reverse complement strand
ACCTATGTGACATAGGAAGGGATACCCACCAACGGTATGAATGTCAACATCCAACGAATCGGCATGACCCAGATCCAGCTCAGCCCCAAGGAGGCATCTGGATGCCCTTAGGTATTGGGGGTTGTCACACTAACTGGGGGTGCTCTTGGCATCTGGAGAGTAGAGGCCAGGGGTGCTTAATGCTCACCAGCACCCAGGCCCCACCCCAAAATCAGAAGAAAAACAAAGCCCTGGGTTCACCCCCACAATCCTGTGACGGTGTTCTTCTTTGAGACCCCCCACATGGTTTCGTCCACCCCCTTCACCTCTGCAACAGGCCACAGGGTGAAAGGCAAACCTGGGCCAGCTACACTGAATCATGTCTCCACTCAAGGAGCAAGTCTTTCACTTGAAGAATGAAGGCTAACATGCTGCCCCTGTGGAAGGTACATGCACATGGTCACTGACCTGAGAGGGGTTAGGGTACCTTTCACAGGATACAGGGCTCAGTAAAGTGGGCACCCCTACCCCTCCTCTCACAGAGCTCGTCCATGTTTCAGGGCCCACCCTGCTATCAGCACACTGCTCCCTGGCTCTGGACTCCTTCAGGCCACAGGGCAGCTAAGGACATTTTGGAACCACATAAAGATCTGAAGGTAGAGCCTGGACCACACACAGTGTGAGACTGCCAAGGTTGGTGCCTGTCTCCTAAAACTGGGGCTATCTATGTTCCCAGAGAGGACAGAGAAGGAAAAGCCTGTTCTGTGGGTGCTGCTGTCCTGCTGTGTGTAGGGTGCCTGTGGGTACTCGTCAGGGACACTCATTCAAAAGGAATGGGCATTCACTGACCCACCCAGAGAACACGCTCCAGAGCTGAATTCCTTTCTTGTAGACATTTGACAGACTTACCCCGAGGTCCTTCTCAGTGCCTCACCAAGGAAGGCCTTACACTGGTATCATTTATGTACAGCAGTGGCACCTCGTGCCAGCTGCTAAAGACTCCATGTGATAGAACCTCACGATCCCAGGGCCTTGTCACTTTTCCAATTGCCTCAAACCCGAATCGTGAGACCCCATTCCACCCTACTCTCCTCCACACGTTCTTGTCCCTGAAAGGCGCCCTTTGCAGAAGGTAGGGGAGAGGTGGCTGTGCAGGACTGCCTGGGCTGTCCCTGGCACCAGCGTATTGCTTCTGGGCTCCAGTGAGCAAAGGGAGACAGCTAGCCCCACCCACTTATCCTCCTGTGGGGTGCGGGGAGCTGGCTCTGCTGTGCTCAACCCCAGGGAACCTCCTTAAAGAGGTCACCTGAGTTGGATGTGGTGCTCACCTCTGTAATCCCAGTACTCAGGATGCTGAGGCAGGAGGATTGCTGTGAGTTCAAGGCTAGCCTGAGCTGTATAGTGAATTCCAGGCCAGCCTGGGCTACAGTGTGAGACCATGTCTCAAACAAAGCAAGAAGAAAAAAGAGGAGGAGGAAGAAGAGGAAGAGAAGGAGGAGAAAGAAGAGGAAGAGGAAGAAGAGGAGGAGAGAGAAAGAGGAAGAAGAGGAAAGGAGGAAGAAGAAAGGAGAAGGAGGGGGAGGAAGAAGAGGAAGAGGAGGAGGAGGAAAAGGAAGAAGAGGAGAAAGATGAAGAAGAACAGGAGAAGGAGAAGGAGGAGGAGGGGGGGAGGAGGAAGAGGAGGAAGAGGAGGAAGAGGAGGAGGAAAGTGGCCTCCTGAAGAGTTGGAGGCTCAGTGCAAGGCCAAGGCCATGGGTTGGGTTCTCCAGCACCAAAAAAAAAAATAAAGAAAGAAAGAAGAAAAAGTCACTTGGGATTGTGGTCACTTTCTCATCTCCCCAAAGCCACCCACAGGTGCAGATATGCTCAAGTGACTCCAGCTTCCCAGGAAGGTGATTGGCCCAGGCTTTGAGACTGTAAAGATTCTCTGTGGCCAGCCTTTCTGCCCCGTTCTTACTCCAGGGTTTCTGGTTTTTCTTCCACAAGACACCCAAATCCCTGGACCACCCCTGACCACAGCTTCCTGGGCCAGGAAGACAGAGGTTCCTCCTTGTTCTTCCCTTTGAAGTACCTGTAGGAAAGGGACAAGGGAAGCCGCAGAACAACTGAGGGTGGGGCAGCGGCCAGGGTCCCGTGGCTGCCCTGAGGGCTCGAGATGGAGCGGTGAGCCACTTAGCAGGAAGAGGGTCCAGAGAGGCCAAGGCTATGCCTGCGCAATGAAGATGGCCCCAGGGCCCAATGCGGAGGTTGGACAGTGCTGAAGGGCTCCTGGTAATGTCGGAGTGTTTGAGGAAACAAGGACCAAGAGAAAGAATTTTGAGGTAGGACTGGTGGGTCTGTGCAGCCCAGTGGTGGGTACTTGGGAACCGGTGCAGGGCCTGAGCACAGAATCTGTGAGGAAGCACAGTTGGGGCCAGCGTGCAGGTACGTCTGATAAAAACAGCCCCGCTGACAGGCAAGTCATTTCTCTATGTAGAACGAAACGCCCGATGAGATGAGTTCTTTGTAAGAGATTGAGCAAGGTTGCTACCTGGCAGAGCTGGCGACTGCAGGAGAGAGACAGGAAGTGACACACAGGGCCGGAAGGCAGGATGACTCCGTGTGGAGCTCCCCACCAAGGGCAGTGCTCCTCGGAAGAAGGAAGACTGGGCTGCATCCCAGGGAACCCTGGCTCATGTGGAAAGAGAAGTTGTAGGGTGTCGCCATCTAGTTTCAGCCTTTCTCTGGGGTCTCATCTGTCTCGTTGTGACAGAGCCACCCCTGTCGCCACCAGGGTCGCTTCTTGAGTTCATGATGCTTCAAAGAGGGCACTGGGTGAAGCCATATGGGCTTACTGCGATGCACGGTCTGTCTTCCCAGGGTCTGCTACCTCTGTGCTCAAGGCCCAGCCCAGGAAGGCAGTGCAGATATATGTCCGTCAATTTCTGTGGAAGCAGGTTCTAGAAAAAGTCACCACTGTGCAAAGATGTGTCACTGTCCTGGATACGTGTGTGAGAGAGTGTGTGTGAGTGGTGTGTGTGTGTGTGTGAGAGAGAGAGAGAGAGGTTGACAGCACATGGGTAATGATACAGGCCCTAAGGAAGTCTTTCTGAAGGGTCCTAGCAGTTCATTAATGACTAATGTCCCTTTCAAATTAGTTTGCAGTATATTGAAAACTGCATATCCCAGAGACTCGAGGTCAGTTTCTTAACGCAGAGGTGACAAACTGCCAGCCTGGGACTCCAGAAGGAACCAAGTCCCAGCCACGGGTTACACACAGGCATGGAGTAACATCACGGGGATGATCCATCCTGGGATACCGTCTCGGAGTCTGCCTTCTTCTCTCCCTCCAGGAAAACAAAAACAAAAACTTAAGAGGAAATCAAAGTTTTTAAACAGATGTCAGAAAACATAAGCCAGAAACAAAAGGTGTCCGTCCGGAACACTGTCTTGAGGGCACCCTGGGGGCCATAGCCCTGTGGCATTGAGGTGAAAGGCCACTCCTGATATAGGCAGCCACAGTATGGTCGTGGGGCTCGCATCTGACTCATTCTCAGTTCCCCCAGAAAATCATCTTCAGATGTCCGCTGGCTGCTGGCACCCAGGACTTTCTGTTATGCCCTGGTTCTCTGTGAGGCCCTCCATCACGGCCAGCTAGGCAGCGGGAGCCACCAGGCTAGTTGCCTGGCAGCTTTGGCAGTCCCAGGTTTGCTGGCACCTCCAGTCCTGTGTGCAGGGTGACCTGGAAAAGATGAAACCAGCAGGAGTTGGCTTGGTGGCAGGGAGCTTGCACAGTACGTACAAGACCATGGGTCCTGCCCCTAACACAGGAGGAAGAGGCAGGAGACAGAGGAGATAGAGTGGCTTCTTGAGGGGCAAGAGAGGCTGTAGTACGGAGCACCAGGCGTAGCACCTGCACCACGTGCTGGAGAACTTGTGCTATGAATTTTATTACTCATCTGTCTTCCCCACATGGCTAAGGCCCATGGCACCTTGTGCTTCCTGCCTCATAACCAGAGCTACAGTGCCAAGCAGCTGGGTTCACTGGCTGGAGCCGCAGGGTTCTGCGGCAAAGAGGCTCTGCTTCTCACAGCCGAGTCTCTGCACCTGCAGCTGTCTCCTCCAGTTCACACTGTGACCCTCAAATCGCCCCTTCAAGTAACCGACACTGGACCATTGTGGAAACAGTTGCAGGGCAGTAGACACATGGCAGGTCCCAGGGACAGAGGGAATCTGTTAGAAGCAAAGGATGCCCCCACCTGACCCATGTTGGGGGCTCCTGTGCCATCTGAATCCCTGGGGCACTGAGCCCCTGCTCCTTCCTGGAGCCCCACAGAGCCTGTTTGCTCCAAATGATCCTTAAGTACAGTCCTTAGGCCCCATTCCCACCCCCAACGATGCTCACAGAGGCTAGCAGAAGACTGCCTATCTGATGAGCAAGGTGGCCCATTCTCATTATAGTACTCATCATTCAGGAATCAGAGAAGTGGGCGGGACCACTGTGGGTGGGCCAGCTGTGGCTCTGAGGGTACCTGCACGTTTCGGTTGAGGCTGAGGGCAGGCATGAAGACTCCATCCACGTGGCTGAAGGCTGTGGGGCCCTGCTGTTGCCCATTGATGAAGAAGGTCAGAGTGTGTTTGTTCAGGTCCAGCAGCACGCCCACAGTGGCCCCCTTACACACACCGCCTTCAGTCCTGGGAAGATAAGCCAGGAAAACCTGTCATCACACCCAGGTCATGATGTGACAGTAACTCAGGACACCTTCATTCAAACCCAGTCACCAAGTGTGTGTGTGTGTGTGTGTGTGTGTGTGTGTGTGTCACAGCCCTAAGGGACCAAGGTTACTCAGCCTCTTCTTATCCACAGCGTCTGAGACCTACATGCCAGGGAGTGAGGTTGTGGCTAAGTGGATCTCCCCTGAAACCATAGGGCAACAAGCACAGAAGAGAACTAGCGTGGTTATCTTTCCATTTGTAGTCCTGTGATGATCCTGAGCCGGATGGAGATGCAGGTACCAAGGCCCAGAGACGTTTGAAAAGACATACCCCTTCAGTTGCCCTGCCCAGAACCATCCCAGGGAACTGACAGGGTGTGGTGAGAGAGGCATGCAGAACTGGGAATCTCAGTCAGCACTCCACGGGTGACTGCTCGAGTTTTGGAAGGCTTGACGCATGTCAGGACTGTGGCGTTTTCTGGGATGTAAAAGTCTGTCTTTGAGTGGGGAGGAACTTTACGTAATGGGCCTGGAAGACTTTGCCTAGAACCCTCTATGCCCTTCAGCAGACTTGCCCTTCATTAACTAAGGGGACCCTTGACATGACCTTGTTCAGCTCATGGAGGAAACTGAGTCTTTGGTTAGGACTGAGCCAGGGTCAGAAGTGAGAAGTGAGAAGAGACTCTGACATGAATTCTTTACAAGGACCTGGTGGGAAGAGCAGGTGTCCTGGAGGTGCCTTAGGGCCAGGTGGAGAAGCATCCAATAGACTGGGCAGTTAGTGCAATTCTAATTATGGCCACCAGATGGCAGTGGTAACAAGTCTGCCCTGCCAGTTTTCCATTTAACCCACCCACTATGATCAAGGTCAGGTCTGGGAGCAGTGTCTGGCTTCTGAGAAAGCTTTTGCCCTGCAAAAGCACCTAATGCATGCTTGAGTTCATTACTGCCACCATCAGAATGTCTAGGTACTGGGCTTTCTCAAGCACACAGGCATGGAACTGGTAGGCCAGCGTGGTCTTGGCCCCTTTGTGGGTTAGAGGTGGAGGGAGGTCATCTGGTAGAAGTAAATCGATATCACCTGGTCGGCCTCATCACTTAGTCTGCAGTACCCGGCCAGACTAATTTACTTGGTTAACCTGCAGTGCCTGGTAAGTTCCACGGCCCAGCTTGAGAGTCTAGCTGCTGCTCCTCCCATAATCCTTTGGAGCAGAGGACATTACCAGTGAAAAGATAGTGGTCAGGTAGGGGAGACCTGAGGGTCCTCAGGCAAGTTGCTGGCCAAACTAAACCTGGCTTTCCTGGGAGAGAAGCTGGGTTACTCATTGTGAAGAGAGCAGTCAGAGCTGCTTGTAAGCACTCGGGAGGCAGAGGCAGGTGAATTTCTGAGTACGAGGCCAGCCTGGTCTACAAAGTGAGTTCCAGGACAGCCAGGGCTATACAGAGAAACTCTGTATCGAACCCCCCCCCTCCCCCAAAAAAGCTGCAAGAACACAGGAGCCCTGAGGGCAGCCCGACCCTGTCAGGAGCCCAGTGAGATCGGCGCCTTGAGATTGGGCTTCTTTGCCCTTTCCCTGGGGTAGCGCCAGGGTCATTCCAGGCAAAGCAGCAGCCACAGCAATGACTCCTCCTCCCTATGCGGGAAACGAGTATCCCATTAGTGCTCGCTGCGCAGTGACTCAGGCTTAGCAAGATGGTTGCAGAGAAAACTGGAGCAAGACCAGTAAGAAAACCGCAAATTAAAGCTCTCAGTGGAAAGGCACTACTGTGAGGCCAGCTGGGGGACAGAGAGCCACTGAGCCAGAACTGCCCTCCACCCCACACACCATCAAGTACTTTCAGTCGTGACACAGGCAAGTGGTTCACACTTCGCCCAGTCTTTCTCCAACCTCCTGGAACTACAGAACAAAGTGCGTAAAAATGGCTCCTCCCGCTGACCGGAGCGAGCAGAGGTTCTGAATTCAGTTCCCAGCAACCACATGATGGCTCACCCATCTGTACAGCTACAGTGTAATCACATACATAAAATAAATAAATATATCTTTTTTTTTTAAGGCTCCTTCCCCAACACCTGGGGACAATCAGAGATTCTACAGGAAGCTTGTCCCTACCCCTGAATCCGCGGGCAGGGGCGGGGCGAGGCGGGGCCGGGGCCCGGGCGCAGGGCGCACGCACCTGTTGGTGTGGGAGTTACAGTGCATGAACCAGCTGCGGTTGTTGTCCACGTACATGGCCCAGGCCTTGTCATCCTTGCCTAGCATCATGTCCTTGACCACGCTGGCCCTGGCCACCCCGAAGGCTGGGTCCGGGTGGTTGTCATAGCGGTCCACGTGCAGCTCCCAGTAGTGCACACCTTTGGAGAAGGCGGCTGTGCCTAGCACTACCCGGTCATCATAGCTGCTGCAGGTAGCCGTCTGGTTGTCGTTGGACAAGATGATGTCCCGATGGCCAGAGTTGGGGTCAAAGGTGAACCAGGCCACTGGAAAGGAAGAAGGCAGAAAGAGTAGGCTCAAGAATCTCTCTGTTTCCTGCCTCCCATCTTTCCACACAACACAAAGTTTTCTGTATCGCCAAGGTGCCTGACAGACTTACTTACTTCTAGCAGGGTCGATTCATTGGTCTATGTGGGATACACACATACTCACACACTCACATATACACAGTCACACCCTGTGCTGATTGGCTTTTGTCAACTTGACAGAAATCTAGATTATCTAGGAAGAGGGGACCTAGATTCAGAAAATGCCTCTATAAGATTTGCCCATAGGCAAGTCTATGGGGGGCATTGTCCTGAGTCAAGATTGACAGGGGAGGGTTCAGTCCACTGTGGGCGGTGACACCCCTAGGCAGGTGGTTCTGAGTTATATTAGAAAGCAGGCTGAGCAAGCCAGCAAGCAGCACCCCTCCATGGCCTCTGTTTCAGTTCTTGCCCTGGCTTCCATCAGTGATGTTGTGTGACCTGAGGGTTGTAAGATGAAATAAATCCTTTCCTCCCCAGGTTGATTTTGGTCATAGTCTTTGTCACAGCAATAGAACCCCCCTTCCCTGCTCTCTGTCTTTGTGTTGCCCAAGTTTCCCTTCCACAGACCCAGCCTCGTAAGGGAGCACAGACATGCAGGCCAATCAGCCCCACAGCCAGGTCTATTTCCTGGAGCTCTGACTGCTACCATCTCCTCAAATGACCAAGGCACTGTTAGAAGTGACAGAGGAAGTGTCTATTCATGGCCCATCTTGTAGGTAAGAGATTGAAACACAAAAAGGAGACAAGATGTGGCCAAGGTCACAACTCTTTTTTTGTGTGTGTATGTGTGTGTGTGTGTGTGTGTGTGTGTGTGTGGTTTTTCAAGACAAGGTTTCTCTGTATAGCCCTGGTTGCCCTGGAACTCACTCTGTAGACCAGGCTGGCCTCAAACTCAGAAATCCGCCTGCCTCTGCCTCCCGAGTGCTGGGATCAAAGGCGTGAGCCACCACCGCCCAGCAGGTCACAATTCTTAAGCCCCACTGAATGGTGGCTCTGGCTTCTTCCTGCCCCTGCCCTTCCCCTACCCCCAGGATATAGGCAGTGAGGCAGACTGGATGCCTGCGGGGTGCTCACCGTCAGAGGTCTGCAGGACCACAGTCTTGCTGTAGGGCCCAACACCAGAGGAGTTGAAGGCTTTGACTCTGGCATTGTAGGTGCTGTTAAAGTGCAGCCCGTCAATGGTGCACAGGGTCTCCTTGCCAACATACACCTCCTGAAAGAGCAAGGACACTCACTCGGCCACAGAGCTTCCAGAAGTTCCCCTCACACCAACTGGAGTACCAGATGAGAAAAGTTCCAACCTGTGCTGTTTACCTTCATGGGGCCTCTCAAATTGCTAGCCCCTCTGTCTCAGGGCACCAGCAAGACAGGGCTGCAGGGGTGAAGCTATCCTAGGATGTTCCCCCAAAGCGCTCTGCCTCCACCATCAGACTGCTCTCTGCCTTCACCATCAGACTGCCAGAAGCCAAGGGGATGCCTGCAAAGCCTCCTGCCCCTGAGATCAGCATCTTCTTCTCCATGACCCTGCCTCTCTGCTGGCTTCTCGTTCTCTAAAATGGTGAGCTTCCTTGCACCAGATCTTGATTTTTACTTTCTAGGGTTTTACTTCATTCTGCATTCACTTCTGGACTCCGTCCTACTAAGCTCAATATGTGTGGACTTGTTTTAACAAGATGTCACTCTGCAGCCCAGGCTGGCCTCAGACCCTCAATTATCCTGCCTTAGCCTCTCAGAGCTCCGATTCCAGGCAGGAGCCACCACACCTGTCTAGCGTCCCTTTTCATGTGTCTTCATGAACCAGAAGCTTGCCACGTTTTTGGAAGAGACCACCTTCCACTGCAGAAACATGCTGCCAAAGTAGGGACCTGCCCAACCACCCTGATGTCATAGCCAGAAAGCCAGATTAAAAAAAGAAATCCCGGGGCTGGAGAGATGGCTCAGCGGTTGAGAGCACTGGTTGCTCTTCCAGAGGTTCAAGTTCCTGCAACCACATGGCAGCTCATAACCATCTATAGTGATATCTTCTGGCCTCTGCAGGCATACATGCAGGCAGAACGCTGTATACGTAATAAATAAATCTTTACAAAAACAAAGAAAAAAAGACAAGAAAAGAAAGCTCAGCAAAGAATTGTGTGGATTAAAGGTGGTGTGAGAAAGCTCAGAGAAGAATTGTATGGGATGCTGGTGTGGTGCGGGCTAGCCTGTACTAAGAGTGTACGTGTGAGTGGTACTCTCTGAGTTGTCAGCCCTCACTTGTGTAGATCCTCCTGGAATTCTCTGACAGACACTTCTCCCTGAGGCTGCGGCCACAGCCACCACTGTTTCCTAAGGAAGTGCTCTCTCCCAAGGGCCCAGGCTGGCAGACTCTCTTTGCCTTTGTCGTCAAGGTGCTTGTCTTAGGGCAGCCCTCACAGTCCAGTCCTGCAGGGTTCTCAGCACAGGCCTCCCTGGAAAGTGCCCCTGACTGGCAGCAGCAGCTCACCCGAAATTGCCCTCCATCACCGTCATCCAGCTCCAGGATGTAGCCGTCAGCGGGGCTGTGGGTGAAGGGCGGAGTCCTCCAGGCCAGGGTGACGCTGTTGTTACGGGTACAGCACTTCTCCAGCTGCAGCAGGGGTACCGGTGGCACTGTGAAGGGATCATTCTGGTTAGCTCACAGAACCCTCCTGCAGGCCCCAGGCCACCCCAACCCATGCAAACCCTTGGGACCTGTGGCCCAAGGAAGGAAGTCCTCCTTTCCGTCTGCCCACCAAGAGCCCCGGGGTTGGCTCTCGAGTCATGCGGCACACCAAGTGACCTCAGTATGGTCCGTACTGCGAATGTTACATGTTGTACAGTCACTTGTGTGGGCTCAGATGGCAGACGGCAGGAAACCAAGTAAGAGTCAGCATGTGACTCACACTTGAGCTGGGAAGAGAGGTGTTGTGGCTCGAGTTTAATGACCCTCATAGGCCTGTGTATGTATGTGTGTATATATATAGTATTACTATAATGGTGTGGGTTCCTTCCTGCCTTAGACCATTTATGTTCCCGGTTGAAAGACACACACTCAGCCTTTATATTTTAGTTGGGCAATAACCTAACCTCCACTGTTAGAGTCTATCTCTCACTGATAACTCGGAGTTACTACTTACTAATTTCCATGTTCCATCTTGGCTGCTCTTGACCCAGTTGAGCAGCCCTGTGGGCCGAGTTCTCTTGGCCCCTTTACATGGCGGCTCTGCTTCTCCCTCCTGCACATTCTTACCCTTCCATAGCCTCTCTCTCCTCTCCTCTCCTCTCCTCTCCTGCACACACTCCTAAGACATGTTGTCTCCTCTCTTTATCTCTGTCCCAATCCTGGGAACTCTAAATCACACCTGTTTCTCCTCTATAGCTATTGGCTGCTGGCGTCTTTATTTACCAATCAGAATTAACTGGGGGCGGGTTCCCAGAAGCTAGGTGCAGACCCTCTCCTGCAAACAGTTTTGGGGGGAAACAATTAACACTAGAATACAAGCAGCTACACCCCTGTGCTTGCTCCCCGGGATGGTACTACCGGGAGATGGTAAAGCCTTGGTCACCTTGGTGGTGTGCACATGAAGGAGATGGTGAGACCCTGGCTCTCTCCTCTTTCTCTTTCAGTGCAGGGCTGGGCTCTACTGTGACATGCTTGCCACAGGTTCAAAGCAACAGGCCAATCACAGATGAACACCCGCTCCCCCCTCAAATCTTTCATCTTGTATAAGTTGATCATCTCAGGTGTGACAGAAATATCAGGTGTGTCACTGATACAGGAGAGGAACAAAGTGCACAGGTGGTTGGAACCTTGATGGTTGGAGCCCAGCTTTGCAAGGTCAGGAGACTAGACCATGGCGCCAGGCATGACCTCAGAGGGCTGGGTAGCCAACCCATGGACTAAGGAGCTGAATCGGGCATGCTCTGAGCTGTCTAAAGCCAAACAGGAGAACCTGAACACCTCCCGGCTCTGCTCAGGCTCAAGGGGATCTAGACGGAGACACAGACCACTCTGGCCTGATTTAGAGGGGAAAACAGCAAGACTTGTTCTATAAACAAGTCTCATCTTCACACAGAATGAACTTATTATTCTTATTATTTTTTTTCTTATTATTCTCTTCAGGGCTGGCTAATGCCCAGGAAGGTGAGTCATGTCAGGTATTCAGCCTATCCACCCCCTCTTTGGGCTGAAGGAGACCTTTGCCACCTGCTTATTCCTCCCCTAAAATTCAGACCTACACACACAAGCTTCTTGCTTTGGGGCCCCCAGTTCCCAGGACTACCTTCCCCAGCCACAGCCACCCCCCCACTCCCACCCCATGCTCCCACTCCCACCCCCGTGCCAGGCACCTGCCCCTTGCAACTGTGTCTCATTTACACCTGCACAGGTGGAAGTCCCAAACCTTACCCAGGTGCAACTAGAATGGGAGCGAGCCTCAGGATGGCCTGAGGTCAGCACCATGGCTCCCACACGCAGCACTGCCTGCCTGCCTGCCTGCCTTCCCTTTTGAATCAGCCCTGGGCATCTTGGGGAAGATGGTGCCTAAGAGAGGAGCCCAGTTCTGGCCATCCATTGTAAGCTCTAGACTAGCCAAGTTGCTCAAACATCAATGACCTTGACTCCCCAACCCAGTTCTCACAGTTCTCCACTTGTCCACCCTGCTTTCCCTGACCTCAGAAAGGAAGCTTTTTCCTGCCCTGGGGCCCTGGCAGCCCTGCTCTCTGCCACCTGCAAAGCTCTTCCCTGTAGCTTCTCCTGCCCTCTTCCCTTCATCCTTTGCTTCTTTCCTGCTCCCTCCTCCCCTCCTTCCTCCTCTTCCCTCCTCCCCTCCCCCTCTTCTTTCCTCCTTCCCTCTCCTCCTCTTCCTTCCTCTCCTTTCTCCTCCCCTCCCTCCTCTTTTTTTTGGTTTTGTTTTATTTTGTTTTCAAGACAGGGTTTCTCTGTGTAGCCCTGTCTGTCCTGGAACTCACTCTGTAGACCAGGCTGGCCTCGAACTCAGAAATCTGCCTGCCTCTGCCTCCCAAGTGCTGGGATTAAAGGCGTGCGCCACCACGCCCGGCACCTCCCTCCTCTTTTTCTCTCCTCCCCTTCCTCCTCTTCCTTCCTCCTCCCTTCCCTCCTCCCCTACTTCCTCTCCTCCTTCTCCTTTTTCCGTTTCTCCCTCCTCCTCTTCCTCTTCCCCTCTTGCTCAGACTACAGGAGGATGCTGCCCCTGTCCATTCTGCTTCCTATCCTTGATCCTTGGTCTTCCAAAGCTCAAGCTCAGCTGCAGCTCACCCAGCCCGTTAGGACCTAGGATCCTCAACCTCTCCTCTGCCCCCCTGCATGAGCTCAGCTGCAGCTCACCCAGCCCATTAGGACCTAGGATCCTCAACCTCTCCTCTGCCCCCCTGCATGGCCGGCCTCTGTCACCACCACCCAGCTGCCCTTAGCCTGTGTGCCCCTTGGGGAGGCAGCACCACTAAATGGGTCCGATCACGGCTCACCCCTACATTTCATCTGGACGAAATCCAGCTGGTGAATGGCTTGCAGCAGCGGCTCGCTGTCCAGAGTCAGGTCAAATTCAGCAGATACTTTGGGCTCCAGGGCACCTTTGACCCACTGCTCCTGCGAGGTCTGCACGCGCTTGATCAGGGCGTCTGAGATCTTAAAGGGAGCACAGACAGAAGGGTTGGGTCTGCAGATGAAAAGCTGCCAGCCTTTGTGGGCAAGGGCTCAGCTTTGTCTATAGCTCAGTGAAGGGAAGAGGAGGCAGACTGAGCCTGGACCATCAAGCCATGGCCAGGCTTAAGTGATCCCTGACCACCTAGACAAGCTGTGTTGTTTCAGCCAGTTCATCCACACAGGCATGGTGTCTGTGTGTGTGTGTGTGTGTGTTTGTGTGTGTGTGTGTGTGTGTGTGTGTGTGTGTGTTAGAGTTGGCAAGCTATATTATGAAGTCATGGTGGCTTTTCAAACATGCAAACATCTGTCTGGCCAAGCCTCTCACTTTGCAAAGTGAAACATGCTAGCCATTTGTGCCTGTGTGTGAAGGAAGTCCTTCCTATGTCCCCACGTTTTGGAGCCCATGTCTTTCCTCCCCTCAGCGATTCCACAGCTTCCTCTGTGAGTCCTTGCCTGACTTCCTGTGTCACATGTGTGGCTTTGCCTTCCTTTGCTGCTGAGACCTGCACAGGTGTCCCCAGAGAGCCAGGACACTCTGCATCGTCTGCTTCCTTTTCTCTTCCTCTTCCTCCTTTTCTTTTTAGATTTACTTTTTCTCTTACATGTATGGATGCTTTGCCTGCATGTGTGTCTGTGCGGCAAGTGTGTGCCTAGTGCCCAAGGAGATTAGAAGAGGGCATGAGGTCTGAAACTGAAGTTATGGATCCTTGTGGATCACCATGTGGATGCTAGGGACCAAACCCCGATCCTCTGCGAGGGCAACAAGTCTCCTTAAATGCCAAGCCGTCTCTCCAGCCCTCATGTGCCATCTAGAGAGTAAGCAACGGGGCCCATCCCTCGCCCACAGGTAGACAGACACACGACTGTGTTTCTAAGAATGCATGTCCTTGGGTTAGCCTAAATGCTGGAGCAATGGCCCCAACAAGGCTGTACCCTCTCTGTGGGAGAGTGGATTCTGCCCCTTGCTTCTCTGTGCGGTCTGTCCAGCTCATTAGGCATGGACCGTTTTGCCGTGCCCAGGAGGAACACTGAAGCACAACACTTAGCCCCAAGAGATGATGCCTGTCCACTTCTCTTTTATAGCTGATGCAGAATTAGGGTTCCTTCTAGGGAAGGTCAGAGTCATGATGACAGCCCAGGCCTTCTGCCCTCACAGAGCAGAGGAGAAGCCAACCTGGGAGGAACAGAGCCTAGAGCACGAGCTGGTTCAGAAAGAACAGGGAACGTTGGCGGAAAGGGCGTGGTCTGTGGTAGTCTCCCAGGGGATGCTCACCTGCAGGAACCCGGAAGGGTCATCCTCCTTGATCACCTCCAGGCAGTACTCCATCAGGCCTGTGGACTGGCGTAGCTTCAGGGTGCAGTGATTGATCTGGTCCCAAACCATCTGCAGTGGAGAGAGAAAGAGAACACTCCACTGAGGAGACCACTTGTGAGAAAAAAAACAGTCAGGTTACAACAGCTCGTGAGTGGGTGCCTGAGCTCGGAAGGGCAGTGTTGAGCTGCCCGACCGACCACTGCCACTCTACTCCACTTCTCCATTTTATAGTCATCGCTGGGGAATTAACGGGCCCACTTCCCATGACGTAGCCAGTGTCCTGTCTGTCTCAGACTTACCACTGATCAGGGATAGCTTGGGGGGGGTTGTCTGTACCTCCTTCCTGGTACCCATGGTTCCTTTCCAATATATTACCTTTTCTCTTTAAAGTGCTGCTTTGTGAGCCAGGTGTGGTACGCGGGCAGGCCACGATGTATACTGAGTTTCATAGTTTGTGGCCACCAAAGACTACATAGCAAGTCCCTCCTCAAGAAACAGACACACTAAAACAGTGATTTCTGAGATGGGGGTGTAGCTCAGTTGGTGAAGGGCTGTGTTTAGCATGTCTGAAGCACCAAACAAACCTGGAATCGTGGCACATGCCAAGAACCCCAGCACTCGGGGTGCGGGTGGGGGAGTGTGGGAGCAGCAGTTTCAGCAGTTCAAGGTCATCCTCAGTTTGAGCCAGCCTGGGCTACTTGTTTGAGGCCAGCATAAGCTACCTGCTTGAGGCTATGGACAACCTGAGACCCTCTCTAAAAGAAAAAAAAAATAGTGTTTGCTAATTGAGTTAGATGCCTCTAGCACAGAGCTCTTTGGAACCACTCCAGAGCATTCTGAGCCTTTGCCTGAGCCAGTAACTTAATGCCAGATAAAGAACAGGACTCAATGTTCCTTGGCAGAACCTGGCCACACTCACTGCCGACTATAGGTGCATGAGATATCAAAGTCTGAAGAAGGAGACAGAGTGGAGACCCGAACCAGGCCAGACTGTTTCTGTCACTGTCCCATGAATTAGACAAGACAAACAAAGATTCCCCCAACCTCCCATCCCACCCCTCAACAGACCCAGGAGTTAGAGCAAATGGGAGAGGACAGGCTGATGTGAAGGCAGCAGGAAGATACAGGCCCTCTGTCTTTGGAGACTGCTTGAGACTCCTCTGCCTCCTGAGTGTAACTGGACCAGCCAACTCAGAGCCACATCCAGGTAGCACCGCTTAAGTGCCGTCCCATGTTGGGTGCCAATGACATGATGGGGTGGAGAAAGAGGCTGCTTGGTTCTCACCTTCAGCTTGTGCTCCCTCTCTTTGGTCACCTTGGTGAGCAGCTTGGCTTTCTGCCGAGTCAGGGCATCCACCAGGGCATCACACTGAGCCACCAGGCAAGCTTCATAATCCAGTCCATTTTCCTAGGGAAGCAGAGGGCTATGATGAGCAGCTGCTAGCCTCTGTGGTCCAGAGGAGACAGTGTGAACCATGACTGTGTACCAAGGAAGGTTCCGGGAACCGTAGCACGTCTACATGGTGAGACAGTCTGCAGCCTGTTCATAGAATGCTGAACTCCTTGGGAAAGTGGTCATGAGAGTCAGATAAAGAGGGAAAAGCCTGGGTGAGGCTGGGCATGCCTGTCATCCCAGCACCCAAGAGCCTGAGGCAGGAGGATCATGAACTGAAGGCTAGACCAGAGACCGTGTCTTGAAAAGGAAGGGGGAGGAGGAGGAGAAAGAGGAGGGAGAGGGAGGAAGGAAGGAAGGAAGGAAGGAAGGAAGGAAGGAAGGAAAGAAGGAAGGAAAGAAAACAGAACATAAATTGTTCACAGAATGACCCCATATAAAATGAGTGTTTGTGTATATGTGTGTGCATGTGTGTCTGTGTGTGTCTGTGTGTGTGCACATGTGTGCATGTGTGTATATGTATATACATGTGTGTGTGTGTGTGTGTGTGTGTGTGTGTGTGTGTGAGAGAGAGAGAGAGAGAGAGAGAGAGAGAGAGAGAGAGAAGCATGGCCACTTCAGATGAGGTATGTTGGTGGGCTTCTTCTCAGTTCTATCTTCCAGACTCTAAAACCCTAAAACGTCTGTAACACACACTTTGCTTTTTGTAATCAGAAAAGGTAAATCAAACAAAGTAGTGTGAGTCTGCCTGTCTGTCTGTCTGCCTGCTTGCCTGTGTGTCTGTCTGCCTGCCTCAGTTTCCAGGCCTCTGGGATCTGGGTAAATAACAGCTTCTGGTTAAGAGCTAAATTGTCCCCCTGGATACATTCTGAATCATAAGCCTCTGGACTATGCAGTGTGGCTGTGTCTGAATCTGGAAGTTAAAACGAGGCCATCAGAGTGGCCCCAGTCCAACCTGACTGGTGTCCTTATAAGAAGAGAAAAATCAGGACACAGATACACACAGAGGGACAACCACATGAGGACACAGAGCACTGCCATCTGCCAGCCAAGCAGAGGCGCCTCGGGAGGAGCCAGCCGGTGACCTTGTGCTTGCAGCCTCCAAACTGAATCCATTTCTACTGCTGCCTCTGCTCCATCTCTGATCTCTTCTGGTGGCATACAGAGAAAATGGATACATCTGTGTGCATGAAACATCAGACTGAAGTGATGTCTAAGCCTGTGACTTAAGACTGCCCAGGGGGATCGGGTGGGTGGGCATTACATGCCTATCATCTTAGCCCTTGAGAGGCTGAGGCAGGGGGATTGAGAGTCTAAGGCAAGCTTGGGTTTTGTAAAGAGACCATGTATATGTGTATGTATATGTATGTATATATTACATATATACATATGCATATATATGATGAGGAAAGGTACAGGAGGAACAAGAGGATAAAGAAGAAGAAAGGTTTAGAGCCCTCAGTTCTTTTCTCCAGCAAGGGCTGCAAAGGCTTTGGGCCTCCCTCTGTGCAGGTGGATCCTCTATTTGTGCACATGCTTGAACTTTCAACCACTTGCATGTAGCTCACTGAAGCAAGACTCGCTGATTTCTCTGTTTGTCAGGCTCAGCATGGGGCATCGTGTAGACACTCAGATCACACATTTATTTATTTATTTTTATTTTTTTGGTTTTTTGAGACAGGGTTTCTCTGTATAGCTCTGGCGGTCCTGGAACTCACTTTGTAGATCAGGCTGGCCTTGAACTCAGAAATCCGCCTGCCTCTGCCTCCCGAGTGCTGGGATTAAAGGCATGCGCCACCACGCCCGGCCTACACATTTATTTTTTAACACTTCTTTTTTTTTTTTTTTTTCTTTTCGAGACAGGGTTTCTCTGTATAGCCCTGGCTGTCCTGGATGTCCTGGAACTCACTCTGTAGACCAGGCTGGCCTCGAACTCAGAAATCTGCCTGCCTCTGCCTCCTAAGTGCTGGGATTAAAGGTGTGTGCCACCACGCCGGGCAACACATTTATTTAGGAAATGAGGTGTTTATATTTTGATTTGAATACATAGGCCTGCCTAAGTACCAACAGTGTTACCTGCATGTAAACAGGCAGAGTGGCACCTTCAGCACCCACAACTGCACAACCAGACAGGTCAACCCTCTAAAAGACTTGCCCTCCTCCTCTCTGTGTGAGACAAATGGCCACACTGTCTGTCCAGCACCAGAGCCCACTCACCTGGATCTGCTGCAGAATGTTCTTGAGCTGAACCAGAAACTCCTTCGCCTCTTTGGCCTTATCTGAAACCCCATTTAAGGCCTGAGACAGCTGGGCCTGGGAAAGACATAGTGAAGACACTGGTTAGTGTGGAAGGCATGCCCCTGCCTCAGTCAAGAGAGCAAGACGGTCCCACTGAGTTGTCCTCGCTTAAAAAGCAGCCATGACTGACTCCCGGGCTAGACCATACATGCTTGCTTTCCTTTTGCTGTTGCTGTTGTTTACTTGAGGTGCTGGGAGGGAAACTGGGGACCTCATACGCTAGGTAGATACTCCGTATCCCTGAGCTACATGCCCTGACCAACATGTATCTATTTCCCAGCAGACCTTGGTGAGTTACTCTAGTTTCATTTCTATTGCTGTGATTAAATAACCCGACAACAAGCAATTTATGGGAAAAAAGCATGCCTTTGGCAATTCTAGGTCACAGCCCGTTAGCTACTATAGGGAAGTCTAGGCAGAAGCTCAGAACACCACGGCCACAGTTAGGAGCTCAGAACGCCACGGCCACAGTTAGGAGCTCAGAACGCCACGGCCACAGTTAGGAGCTCAGATTAATGAATGCATGGATCAGTGCTCACTTGCTTTTGGCTAGCATCTTCCTCTTTTATACAGCTCAGGACGACTTGTCTAGAAAATGGTGCCACCCACAGTGGACTAACTTTTCCCACATTAATTAGTTTAGTTACGACATTACCACCACCACCACAATCACACAGACAGACATACTCAGAAGCCAACCCAATGTAAGCAATCCCTCATTGAGAGACTGTCTTCCTGGGCGATGTAGATGTATCAGGTTGATACTTATAACTAACCAGCATGTGAGCGTTGACTACTCTCTCCGTCAGTGGATCCCAAAGCTACATGAAAGACTAGGGAGCTAATTGTTTGAAACTAATAGCTGACCCTGATGGCTGCTGTACTCTGGACAAGAAGGCAAACAGGCCCTTGCCTGGCCAATCCCTTCTCTTCCTGTCATAGATCTGTCTCCAGTCAGTAGTATTATGAATATTTCAGACACCACTCATGCTCCAGCCCCTACCTACATCCCATATAGTTGCCTTTTCTGTCACTGAGGACAGGACAAACCCCACCACCGCCACCACCACCACTACCCAAAACAAAACAAGACAAAACAGGACCAGATGTATTATTTAATTTGAGTCATATTTTTTTCAAAGTAAAAATGTTGAACACTGAACAAAACTGAACCAGAAAAGCTAGAATCTCCCCCTCTTCCCCTCCTTTCCTGTGTCAGCTCTGAAGTCACCCTATTTGTCAAGCCTGGGGAATCAAACCCATCCCTTCCCTTCCTCTGTTCTTTGTAACCTTTCACCTTTCTTTGTAACTGCCCAACGCCATCCCTGCTTCCCTCCTACGGTGCCTGGGACACACAGCTGAGTTCCTATACAGAATTGTAATACATTAGTATCCACTGCAGAAATAAACCAATGAATGTGACTTAGGCAGTCCATGTGAGGGCCCTGCAAAGAGGATCAGCATCCAGAAACTTCCTTAGAAATACAGTCCTCTATTCTACCCTAGAGACACCGGAGGGAAGCCCAAGATTCTGGGCCTAACACTCTTTTTAGCAGATTCTGCTGCTGTGTGAGACTTACCAGCCCATGCAGCTGTGGCCTCAAGAAACCTCTTATAAAGCAGCATTGGAAGCAGATCTAGAGACACAGGGTAATGCACAGAAAGTGGAAGCACCTAGTGACAAGAGCTCAAGCCAAGTGAAGGTGTGGGCTGTGACCTTCTCAGAGAATTCTGGAAGCTGCCTTCAAGATATAAAACAAGTTGGACATGGTGACCCATGCCTGTAATCCTAGTATTCAGTAGGATGAGGCTGGAGGATCACAAGTTCAAGGCCAGCCTGGTCCATATTGTGACAGTCTGTCTCAGTAATAACATACGTTCATTAAAACAAAACAAAGATAAAAACAAACAAACAAAGCAGCTGACCTGGGCTCTAAGTAGAACAACTTTGGCAAACACCATCAACTGGCAATCAATGAGATAAATGGCTCTTTAGTCATTTAACTGAGACCAGCTATATCTGGAAACTGTCTGCCGAACCCTTCCTCACACTGTGTCCTCATGAGCAGCCACCCCATGTCCAGTGGCCCCAAGATTAGTTACCCGCTGGGCCACTGCACGGGGTTAGTGGTCCGGCAGGTGCAGGGCAGACTTTGAGAAAGGCCCATTCTGACGTTTGAGTGCAGGTGATTTGGAGGGTCACCACAGGAACCAAGACCCAAGAAAGAGCTTTACATCTGTAAGCCTACCACTCAAGAAGCTGAGACAGGAGAATAGCTGTGAGATCAATGCTAGCCTAGGTTCACAATGAGTTCCAGGCAGCCTGGTCTATAGAAGACACAGTCAACCAACCAATCAACCAACCAACCAACCAAACAAACAAATATAGCCAGCTTTGCATGCCCCTGTCTGATATGCCCATGTGTATCCAGGATCTGCTGCTACCTGAAACAGCATCTTTTCTCCTTGTTCTGGGTTCTAGGTCTGGTTCTCCCTTCCTCCCGGTTGAGGGGACTCTGATTGTGCCAGTGCTTACCTTCACTCCGCTATCCTGTGTTGACTTTTCCTGTGATTACATTGTTTGGTCTTGGCAGTTGGAGACCTTGCTTGTCTCATCTAAGAAATGTTTGTTGAACAAATCATTTGTTTTGCTTGGTCAACAGGTCAGGGAAGTCTCTAAATTGTACAGAGACCCAGCAGCGAGGAGCTGATCTCACATCGTCTAAAGGTCGGTCGTAATCATAATTCTACCGGGACTCAGCGTGAAAACTGTCAAACTCCCTCGAATGGGCTCCCGGGAGTGAGCGGGAGTCGGACGACTTTTGTAAAGGTCTGTATGTATGGGACTGTCCACGACGATGGAATTTCGTCACCAGGAATCGGAAGGGTTGCGACGTTGGGAGATTATGTCAGGGCAGTTGGTGGTGACCCTCTACCATAACATTATCCTCATTGCTGCTTCATAACTGTAATTATGCTACTGCTATGACTATAATGAAAAATATCAGATATGCAGGATATCCATCCGATACGCTAGCCCTGTGAAAGGGCCACTCGACCCCAAAGGAGTTGAGACCCACAGGCTGAGAACTCACCTCCAAAGACCTTTGCCACATTTCACTGAAGCAAAAGAAACAGATTTTAAGCAAAGTCCAACTGCCTAGAAACCCCACCCCCCCAGAATGTAGATGCGTGTGGCCACGCTGTTCTCTGAGTGCTGGGATTCCAGCTTAGGCAGGCCCTGTGCTCACTCAGTGAGCTTCACCTGCTCCGCCATCTCCCTAGTCACAAGCTCTTCCCTTTTTTTGTTTTCAGGAGTTTGTCACAGTGACAAAAAGTCTGACATAGTCACACAGGGAATCACATAAAGACTGAGCTGCAGAACTGCCATCCATGGACCTGCTGGACCAGGTCTTTCCTGGATCCTCAGGGGGCACGTCCCTGCTGACACCTTGGTTTTAGCCTCCAGCTCCAGCAATGTGGAGGATAGATTTTTTTTTTGGATATTTTATTTACATTTCAAATGTTTTCCCCTTTCCAGGTTCCCCTCTGGAGACTCCCTATCTCATCCCCCTCCCCCTGCTTCTATGAGGGTACTCCCCTACCCATCCACCCATTCCCACCTTCCAGCCCTAGTATTCCCCTACACTGGAGCATCGAACCCACCTCAGACTCAAGGGCCACTCCTCCTACTGATGTCCAACAAGGCCATCCTCTGCCACCTATGTGCCCAGAGCCATGAGTCCCTCCATATATACTCTTTGGTTGGTGGTCCAGTCCCAGGGAGCTCCATGTGTCTGGGCCATTTGACACTGTTGCCCCCCCCCATGTGGCTGCAAACCCCCTCAGCTCCTTCAGTCCCTTCTCTAACTCCTCCATTGGGGACCCCATGTTCAGTATTTGTCAGTCTCTGGCAGAGCCTCTCAGGAGACAGCCGTATCAGGTTCCCGTCAGCAAGCACTTCCCAGCATCCACAATAGCATCCAGGTTTGGCGACTATATATCGGATGGATCCCCAGGTGGGGGGCAGTCTCTGCATGGCCCTTTGTTTTAAGCCACGCGCGCGCACACACACACACACACACACATACACACTTTGTCCTCATAACACAAACAGACATCAAGCTTTCCAGAGGAGAGGCGGGCCAAGTGCTAGCACCTTTGACGGCACCCTGACAACTCTTTCTGATTAATCCATACACTAGCCTTTCCTGAGGCACAGGGAGGCTAAGAAACTCACTTGAAGACACAGTTTCAAATGAACCAGATCTTTTTGGTTCAATACTGTTTCCATTGCATTGTTCAGTGGCAGACTCTGAGGTTGGAACAGCTCTCTCTAGGCCAGCAGTTTTCACAGAGGTCACTTAAGACCATCAGAAAACACAGATACTTACATTGCAATCCATAACAGTAGCAAAACAAGGTAGCAACAAAAGTAATTTCATGGTTGGGGGTCATCTGAGAATCACTGGTCTAGACACTCACTGAATGTGACATGGCCACCCTAGCCAGCCTGAGGAACAGGACAATTAGGGCAAGCTAACATGCTTCTAATTATCACAAGAGGGCAGTTACGGCAGATGTCCAGTCCAAGCCCCACCACCAGAGGGGGCTGAAGCTAGATTGTGCTCTCCTGCAGCACCTGGTCAGGGAAGCAGTCTCCAGCAATCTGAGCCTTTATATTTGTAGTAATAATCGTGACAATGGCAGTGGCCATGGCTTTCGTGGCTTTCCTTCCTATGACAGATATTGTGTTAAGTCATTAAAGCGCATTGTCTCTGGGCTGGAGAGATGGCTCGGTGCAAGCATGGGGCTCCCGAGTTTCCGTCCCCAGCACTGTGGAGTGAAAGGCAGACCCCTGAAGCTCATTGGCCAAGCAGCCCCATCGATAAGCTGCAGGCTCAGTGGTCTCAAAAAGCAAAGTGGAGAGTTGTTAAGCAAGATACAGGATGTGGACCTCTGGCCTCTCTACTGTGCACAAGCGCAGGCAAGAAAAAGCACATTATCTTGTTTAATATAAATGGCAAGTGACTGCATTCCAGAATCACCATCTCTGTAACCTGCTTCCTCGGCGTGCCCCAGCCTCCTCTATCCATGGGGCATTCCAGTACACAAACTTACACCCAGTGTATTCTCTGGGTCAAGAAGACAGAAAAGTCACATCGGCATTTCTCAGTTGGCTTCTGTCCTCTGGTGAGATCAACTGATTGCTTCTGACACAGGAAAAAAAAATCAGAGGCAGGCAGGAAAGGAAGGTGGGAGGAATGGAGAGAGAGAGAGGGAAGGGGGAGACAGAGAGGAGCAGGATGTAGAGAGAGGGAAGGAGAGGAAGGAGAAGAGGAGGTAAGGCAGAGGAGGGGGAGGGGAAGGGAGGAGGGGGGAGGGAAGGGGAGAGGAGGGAAGGGAACAGGGAGAGAGGGCAGGCCAGCAGTGAGTTCACACCGCACACACGCACGCACGCACGCACGCACGCATGCACACGGAAACTCGCACCTGGAAAGATGTTTGACTGTTTGTCCCCTTATCTTCTCACATCCTGTCCTGTGATGACCCTCCCTTTGTGAGTCTTTCTGCTCTGTCAGTCAATGAGCAGCTAATAGTGTCTGCTCTGAAATAATAATCTATGGTATTGACATTAGCATACATTCCAGGGTTACATCTTATTCACCACTCAATAAAGGCTCTCAAGGTCTCCAGAGTGCTGGCTGCCCTGCTGGGAACTGGAGTACAAAAGCACAATAAGGCGTGATCCTTGCTCTCAGGATTCTTGAGTTATGCTGTTATATACGTGTGTGGTGTATAAAGATGACTCGGAAATGAAGAGATCATGCCAGGTGCTGTTAACTGTGTGGCATCATCGACAGGTGCGGATAATAAGAGCCTAATTAAGATGGAATTCTATTTTTAAAGCTGGTTCTAGTGTTAAAATGCCCATTGGAGACCTTGAGAATATTCGAACAACGGTAAAGCAAAGTGAAAAGGAACACAAGTCACACTTGCAGACCAGAGAGTAGCTCAGGTCATACCCCACCAGCAACAAGCACTAGCCTGGAGAGGGAGCATCAGACACAAAATCAACCCATACCAGAATCTCAACCTTAGCCATGGTGCAAACCCCATACCAGAATCTCAACCTTAGCCATAGTGCAAACCCCATACCAGAATCTCAACCTTAGCCATAACTAGACCACATGCCAAGCAGAGTCAGGTGGGGTCCACATCATCCCCAAACCAAAACACCTTCTCTAGGACCAGGCAGGTTACAGTTTTAGTGCTCTAAAATCAAGATGAGCTCTCTGTGGTTAGGCTAGCTCAAGTCTTGATATCCCAAAACCAAATACCCACTTGGATCAGGTCCTGGAAACTGTAATAGAATTGCTTCTGTGACAATAATGACTAATGAGACTTTGTTGCAGTTCATCTCTGTGGTCAAATTACCTAAGTAAATAAATAAGTAAATACCACCTGCCTCTCTGTCTAGACAACTCCATCCTTCGAAACCCACCACCACCTGCTCCACTGAACCTTGACTGCTTCCCCCTCCTGCTCCACTGAACCCTGGCTTCTTCCCCCACCTGCTCCACTGAACCTTGACTGCTTCCCCCACCTGCTCCACTGAACCCTGGCTTCTT
>LR754671.1:2992-39025 GCA_902729485.2 Mus minutoides | reverse complement strand
AAAAAAAAAAAAAAAAAAAAAAAAAAAAAAAAAAAAAGTTCTGATGCAACAGTTTGAGACCCTAGAAATATTAGAGGATGTTTCAGTTAAATTATTAAATTCAATTTTACTAAAACTATTTTAATCAAATGAAACTGGATATTGTGTCTTTAAAATTATGTATGGGATTTGTGTATTTATGTGTGTGTGTGTGTGCACATGTATCTCTGTGTACTTTTGTATCCATATGTTCAAAAATTACTTGTGGAAGTCTGTAAAATTTCCCACTATGCTTAGAAGAGTTATATAAACTAATACTGAATAAAACTTATGCTCAAAATTTAGAATTTTAGATTAAACTCTTTCCCCAACACATTTAGATGCAAACATAACATTAAAATTTCTAAGTGGTTCTATTTTTCTCTCTTCCTACTTCTCTTTCAGCAAATGTTTTTCCATTAATTGTCTATGAGCTACTGAAAGACAGGAAGGTGTCTATGATATGCTGTTTTCAAATAAATATTTTTGTTATCAGATAGATACTTAATCCTACAAGCATTATAGTCCCCTAAAATGTACTATGTATGCAAAATTCACATTTCCATCGTGTGTGTGTGTGTGTGTGTGTGTGTGTGTGTGTGTGTGTGTGTGTGTGTGTGTAAGCTTCCTGGAAACTATTTTTTCACATGGACAACTGAGTAAAATATTTACTTCAGTAAGGGAAGAACATCAGGAAGGTCATATGACAATATTGAAAGGAGCCTCTCATGAAACGATTTGTTCAGATCAGCATAAACACTGCTGGAAGCAGAATAAACCTGGCGTATAAATAAGGGAAAGGGGGAATGTGGCAGTTTACATATTTATTTTTTTAAAAAAAGGACAGAAAAGTACCAGTATTATTAATTTGGAGGTAAAAGTTGTCCTCACAATAAATACTTGAATGAATAATGCATGTGATTATGTTTGTGGATGAACTTATAGGAGGAGGTGTGCATGTGTGCAAGTGCATGTACACTTTGTACAGTCCACGGGTGTGCGTCAGATGTCTTCCTAAATCATTCTCCAACTTGTCCATTGAGTCTGGCCTCATTGACTCCAGAGCTCTTTATAGCCCGACCAACTAGGAAACACAAGGCCCCTGTTTCTGTCCTTAACCCCACTAGTGCAATGTAAAAAGTTATTGCCAGGTTTCCCAGTGATGTAACTATGGTCTACTTACCTGCATGGTGAGCTTGCAGCACTTTAATGAGCCATACCACAACCCCAAAAGAACAACCTCTTTCTAACTGTGGTCTTAACACAAATTCTTGTCATTTCAACTGCCTAGTAAGATCTGAGCTCAATCACAACAGGCTAATAAAAAACTTCTGAGCTTCATTTTCACACCAGGAAAAGGTGTCTCTGATCAAACTTGCCTATTGGCTTTGAAGGCTTCAGAGTCTCAAAGTGGGATCCTGCCGCTGAAAATTACATGTGAGCTCCTGGGAAGTCCAATAAATATCTTAGGACTTCTCATGCATGCCTCTTTTTTAATAGAGGATTTAGGAATAATTGAATGGGGTGTGTGGGGGGCTACCAACTACACTGTAGCATATGTAGTAGTTCTGGGTTTGTTTTGTCAATTGTCCTTAATGCTGCTGTCGCTCACCTTCCTTACATCCCTCATTCTATACCCAAAAATTTTCTTTCATCTAGCCATCTTCTATTTAACAATGACTATAAATTCATTCTTTATTCTATATTATTTTATTTTATTTTATTCTCAAAATCTGCCCTCTCTCAGTACAGACCTCACAAAGTCCCTCCACCCATACTTCCCCTCCCTCTAAAAGAGCAGAGCCTCACCTTTGCCCAAGGTATCCCCCCACCATGGTGCCTCCAATCTCTGCAGGATTAGGCACATCCTCTTCTACTGAGACTAGACAAGGCAGACCTGTTGGGGAACTGATACAACAGTCAGGATACAGATTTAGGGGATAGGACCCACTCCAGGTGTTCAGGATCCAGATGAATACACATCTGCTAATTATGTGCTGATAACCTCAATCCAGTTTGTATATGCTCTTGTTTGATTATTCAGTCTCTTACAGTTTCCAGGGTTCCAGCTTAAATGGCTCTGCTGGTCTTTCTATGGGGTTGCAATCCCATTCAGGGCTCTCAATCCTTCCCTCAACTCTTCCATAGCGGTCTCTGAGCTCAATCCAGTGTCTAGTTGTGGGTACCTTCATCTGTTTCAGTCAGCTGCTGGGTAGAGCATCTCAGAGGAAAGTTATGTTAGGCTATTGTCTGCAAGCTAACAGAGTATCATTAATAGTGTCAGTGACTGGTGCTTGCCCATGGAATGGGTCTCATTTGTGCTGGTTACTGGTTGGGTATTTGTTCAATCTCTGCTCTGTTTGTCCCTGCATTTATTTAAGACAGGATATGTTTGTGGGTGGGTTGATGCCCTTATCCTTCCACTGGGGTCCTGCCTGGCTTCAAGTTTCTTTTTCAGTTAATTTTATTGGCTTGTTGTATATTGCTTTTATTATCTTTAGTTTTCTGCCTTAAATCCCTGATCTCTCCAATACTTTTAACATGAAAGTGTGTTGAGTTTTTTTCAAAGGCATTTTCAACATCTAATGAGATGATCATGTGATTTTTTGGTTCAGTTTGTTTATATAGTGGGTTGATGAATTTTCATATATTGAACCTTCGCTGCATCCCTGAGATAAAGCTTACTTGATTGTGGTGAATTCTGTTTTTTGTTTGTTTGTTTGTTTGTTTGTTTGTTTGTTTTTTATCTTCTCTTGGATTCAGTTCATGAGAGTTTTATTGAAAATTATGGGTCAATGTTCATAAGCAAAATTGGTCTCAAGCTCTTTAATTTTATGGAAATATCATCTAATTGCTAGCTAGCTAGAGGAATGCATATGCTAAATACCAAATGCAACCTGTGGAATAAATTTCAGTGGAATGTGCATGCCTTATTTACTGACTTGTAAGAAAATAACAAGGTTATAATCTGAGACCTAAGACTTTTGAGACACTGATCATTTTTAGGCTCTATGGAGTTCTTTGTAAGGTTACATTGAAACTTTTTTTTTAATTGGATATCTTACTTATAGTTATCCTCTTTACCAGTTTCCCCTCTGGAAACCCCCTATCCAATCCACCTTCCCCCTTCTTCTATGAGTGTGCTCACCCATTAGCCCACTTCCTCCCTGCAGCCTTATTCATAATAGCCAGAAGCTGGAAAGAACCCAGATGTCCCTCAACAGAGGAATGGATACAGAAAATGTGGTACATACACAATGGAGTACTATTCTGCTATTTTAAAAAATGAATTTATGAAATTCTTGGGCAAATGGGTGTATCTGACCATGTTTTTATAACTCACTTACCCATGGAGTCTGTGCTCTCTCTACCTCTTCCCTCTCCTCTTCTTAGTCTCTCCTCAGCCCCAAGCTAAGGAACCAAGTTCCACCTAACTCTCTTCTGCCCAGCTATAGGCTATAGACACATTTATTTACCAATCAGGGATAATTTGAGGGGCAAGGTTACATAGCATCACTTATGTATATGCACTTTTTCTCATTCCTGGGAGCAAACAGGCCTTGGTGGCCAGTACTTAGCATTACAATACATACCAAAGACCAAACCTCAACAAACAATGAAAGCAGAACTATGCAACTTGAATGTAAACTCAGACACTCATACTGCTGTAAGCTTTATCTGCTATGATCAGAGTATAGGTACTTTAAATTTTTCTCTTATTTATTTATTTATTTATTTATTTATTTATTGTTAGATTTTAGAAGGTCACTGGGGAATGAAAACTTTGTATTCTTTCTTTATGTCCTGCAAGTAAATAGTCGGCCAGACAGCATAAAATTAGTTCAAGTGCATGTTGAGCTTTACCTCACATCTCTATCTTAGGAATTTTTCAGGATAGATCCACACAGCTGAAAATTTTATAACCAGATGGAGCTTTAAGGATTATTTAGGTCTTTCCTCTTTGCTTCATAATATACATTTAGATCTATAACTGTGAAGACACAGAAAGCTGGACTTATATCTATTAAGTTTTATCATAGCAATTTGGTGATAGATAGATGATAGATAGATAGATAGATAGATAGATAGATAGATAGATAGATAATTGATAGATAGATAGATAGATAGATAGATAGATAGATAGATAGATAGATAGAGAGAGAGATAGATATAGATATATCTTGGTGGATAGAAATTGTTACATAACAGACAAAACCATGTCAACCAAAGTAGTCATGAGGCATGATAAATCAGGTTGTAAAGAGCTTCTCATAAAATAATGAAAATCTGAGTTTGATCTCCACATAATAACCCAGATGTAGCCTCTAATTACATTTCTGGGGATGTGGATATGGGTAGATTTCTGTAAGTCACTGGCAGGTCAGCTTATTCCTGTCATCCCATTCTGAGTTCAATGAGAAATTTTGTAGGTAGGGTTTTCTGTTCCTGGGCTTGTGGGTCTGAGGCAGTATACCATGAGAAGGAGGAGGATGAAGAGGAGGAGGTGGTGGTGGAGGAAGAGGAAGAGGAAGAAGGAGGAAGAAGGGGAAGAAGTGGGAAGGGAAAGGGAAAGGGGGAAGGGGTAGGGAAAGGGGGAAGGGGAAAGAAGTGAGAGAAGGTGAAGAGAGGAAAAGATTCCATGGGGTAGGTGAGTCATGAAATCATGGCCAGGAGGACTGGCCAAGTGGAGGTATGAACAGCCCATGTGGAAGATAGAGAGTTATAACTCAGGGTAATAGACAGGGAAATACATTCTAATAGCTTAGAGGATAGTTATTTGCACAGCTCTAGTTCATTAAAGTCTGATTATAAATATAAAACGTATGTATCTTTACCCCTCCCAGTGAACAGTGAGTTAAGGACCACAGTGAAACAAAGGGACATCCTCTAAACCACATTGACTATCAGTTCAGAAGTCTTGAACTCAACTCAATAGCTGTGAATAAAGAAGAATATAAAAGAAATAAATTTGTCTCAATTTAGTGTATAGTCCAACTTTAAATGACAAGAAAAGGAAATTTGCATATATCTCTAGAGGTGGTAAAACACTGAAAAACACTTCAGGTCAAGACATTACTTCTTGCTGAAACCCATAATTTTTAAGTTAAGAAAGAGAGTTATATCCTCAAAGGCAGAAAACAAATACATATTTTACAAATACACACCTTATCATTTAGATGTGAATGAATTTTTGAATGAATTTCTTGATAAGAAATCTTTCTCATCTTTCTGAAATACAAACCTATTAAGTTCATCAGCAGTTCTTGTTTCTTGAATTAGAGCACACCCTTAAGCTCTGAAAAAAAATGTATACTTCCTCTCTCAGCAAAAAGGCAGAGTATGTAAAATTAAATTCCTTCAGGTCTGCTAAATGCATTGGCTGTGCTAGAAGAAGACCAAAGTTGCAGAGAACTCTCTACCAACTCAGGGTCCTCAGCTCTCACAATTGCTTACTCAGTGTCTCAATGTGGCTCTCTGTGGGCCTGCATGTGTGTGTGTGTGTGTGTGTGTGTGTGTGTGTGTGTGTGTGAGCATGTATGTGTGTTATGTGTTATGGGGAGATAGAGAGACAGAGAGACAGAGAGGTATGTTTGCAATGTGTATACAGTTGTGCAACCATAATTGAGCACAGAAGGCATAGCAGAGAATTGTGTGGTGTGGTCATGTGTTCCACTCTATAGCCCTCTGCCATATTTCATTTAATCATGGCCACTCATTGTACTTTCAGTTATCCTGGTGACCAGCAGTTTTTCTGGATCTGATCCACACATCTGTGAGGTTACAAGCATGCAGGCAGCAAGTCCAGGCTTTTTATGAGGCAGGCTTAAACTTTGGTCATCATGATTCTAAAGAGATCTTAACACTGCAGATATTAGTTCCCCTGGCTTGGCTCTGATGGCAGAAAATCTACAATGCAGTACAAGCACATGCCTGCAATTTCAGATCTGCATATTACCTTTAAGCAAGAGGTTCTAGCACACAGCATCTCTAAAATACTCAGACTTTGACCCTCAGTGTTGATGGGCTAGCAAGGAGCTTATCAATAACCTTGGAACTCCGTGAAACAAAATGAGATACTTTGGATAACAAGAAAAACATATGATAAATTATTGGAAAACACACACACAAAGGTGTTGAGACTTGTCAGCAAATAATATCACAGCTTTTCTTGGTGATATCAAAATTTAGCTCACACTAGCCATTATTCAGGTACAGCATCCAACAGAAGTCATTGCAGTCATGCATGATAATAGTATAGAATAGGAAGTTCTTCCACTTTAGAGCATTTGTACATGCTGCCTGTTTGCAGGGATGTAAATATCTTTCACTGCATTTCTATGATTCATGCTTTCTCTCAACTCGCAGGGATCTTTTATACTCTGTGCTTGAGTATCTTTCCATACTGTTATGAATCTCTGACATGCAACTTCTATGAGGCTTATCACAGCAAAAAAATCAATGATTCTATAGATTATTCTACTGTAAGATCTTTGGTTACACACACTGGAATGATAGGAGATAGCATGGATACCTCTCTCATTTCTAAAGTAAAAATAAAATTTTAATTAAAATTATATTCTTGCACAGGAGAGAAGGCTCAGTGTGCAGAGTATTTGCTGTGAAAATATGGTGCCTGGAATTTGGATTTTTTCAGAACTTATGGATCTTTGGACATTGTGAGTCTGTATTAAACATTTCTCATACCATTACAAATATTTACAACATACAAGTCTAATGCCTCTCTTATGCTACATCTATAATCAGGGTTTTCATATTTATTCTACTTCTATAACCACCTCCAACACAAGCATGAACACATACACAGTCACTTGGAGAATCTAAAATTTGTTTTATAAAATAAAATCTGACAGATATTTAATGCTCTTAGACAGTTTCCCTCAGCTCCTGCCATTGTTTTATTATTTCAACTTGAGTCTGTAGTTTTGGAGAATAGAAGTAAATCACTTGTATAGTGTATACCATTTCTTTGATTTTTAGAAGACACTATAGTTTCAAGTTTAAGACAGAATTTTTAAGGATGCATGAAAATCCTCAATTTTCTGATAAAGTAAAAACAGAACACAGGTTAATGGTGTGTTCAATTGATGATAAAAAACAAAATGGTTGAAGCCTGATATGGCTGTCTTCTGAGAGGCTCTGTCAGAGCCTGACAAATACAGAGGAGGAAGCTCACGGCCAACCATTGGACTGAGCTCAGAGATCCCCAATGGAGGAGATGAAGAAGGGACTGAAGAAGCTAAGGGGGTTTGCAGCCCCATGGAGGGAGCAACAGTATCAACAGGCCAGATCCCCTGAAGCTCCCCAGGACTGGACCACCAAACGAAGAATACATATGTAGCTACCCATAGTGCAGGCCACATATGTGGCAGAAGATGGCCTCCTTGGACATCAGTGGGAGGAGAGACCTTTGAGCCTGAGGGTGTTCAATGCCCCAGGGCAGGGGAATACCATGGAAGTAGGAGAGGATAGATGTGGATGGGTGGGGGAGCACCCTCATAGAGGCAAAGGGAGTGGGGTGAGATAGGGAGTTTCCAAAGGAGATACCGGGAAAGGGGAAAACATTTGAAACGTAAATAAAGAAAATATCCCCCCTCCAAAAAAAAAAAAGGTTGAATTCTATCACTATTAGTTTCATGGCTAAGTGTTTAAATTATTTGATACTGCTAAGCCTCATTTATCTTTTCACAGTCATAGAGATAATAATTTCTGCTGGGCAGGTTGTTAAGATTGTAAGAATGTCTATGGATTACTTATTAGTTTGTATTGCACAGTAAATCATTGATATGTGTATGCATTATAATGATTATATCAGAATACAACTGTACTTCCATCCCCCAACATGCTTCAGGCTTGGGCAGACCTCCTCACCATGAAGGCAGGCCACCTATGGCTTAGCTCTTCAGCTAGGCTGGCTCCTTCTGCTTGTGTCAACTGCTGCTGTGCTTCAGGGAACCTGCTACCTGCTGAGACAATCCACAGTGCTCAGGACTTTGGGCTCCATCCAGGTGCCTGCTAATTGAATCCAGGCTCCTACAGGGACTTGTTGGGGAGTTGGGCCCAACCTCATATAACCCAAAGAATCTAAAGTAAACTTTAAGATGCTTTGTGTCTTTTTTTTTCTCTCCCATCTAGTCTCTTTCAGCCCCAGTTCGCCTTCCAGGGAACTCGGTTCATGGGTAGGCCGTGGGCTTCATACCCCAACATACAATGTCTCAGAAAAGTTTAGAAGATATAAATGAAAATCAATCTTGCAACTTTCATCAGATGCAAATAAACTTTGTGGCATATATCATACCGCAAACAGAGTCGTAGGCTATAATAAGTCTGTGTTCTACCATTTTAGATCAGAAGTTCTCAACCTAAAAGTCAGTCATGGCTCCTTTGGGAGTTGAAAGAACCTTTCACAGGGGTTCTGTTAGACCATTTGAAAACATAGATGTTTACATTAAGATTCATAGCAGTAGGAAAATTATAGTTATGAAGTAGCATTGAAATTAATTTTATGGTTTAAAGTTATTATGACATAGGAACTGTATTAAAGGTTCACAGTCTAAGGAAGGTTAGATCCATACACCCCCAAGAGCAGAAAACATAATAGAGAAAAAGGAGGAAATAATTTTCGTAAAAGAAAATGTTTTCTTGTCTATAATGTGTTGATAAAAATATTACGCTAAGTGAA
This sequence comes from Mus minutoides, assembly GCA_902729485.2. Taxonomy (NCBI): domain Eukaryota; kingdom Metazoa; phylum Chordata; class Mammalia; order Rodentia; family Muridae; genus Mus; species Mus minutoides. The sequence continues at coordinate 30,306 of LR754671.1, read as the reverse complement.
GCCAGAATCAGAGGAAGAGACACGTCTGATTAAACCTGTTTATCAAAGTGTTGTTTGGTTATTGGTTTTCTTAGTGTTACTCTTGCTGTGGCAGAAAACCATGACCCAAAAGCAAGTTGGAAAAAGAGGCATTTATTTGTCTTATGCTGCCATATCAATGTTCATTGTTGAAGAAAGTCAGAACAGGAACCCAAACAAGGCAGGAACCTTGTAGAAGAAGCTGATGCAGAAGCCATGGAGGAATGCTGTTTACTGACTTGTTTTCATGGGTTGGTCAACCTGCTTTCTTACAGAAACCAGGGCACCAACCCAGGGATGGCACTACAATAGGCTAAGCCCTCTCCCATCAATAACTAATTAAGAAAATGCCTTAGAGCTGTATCTTATAGAGCCATTTTCTTAATTAAGGTGCTCTTCTTTCAGATATCTCTAGTTTGTCTGTCAATTTGACACAAAATTACCCAGCACCATAGCTCTCCCTGTTCTGGCTCTGTGAGATAGCTCTGAAGTCCATAATGCTTAATACAACAATCAGTTCCCACTAGACAGTGGGACATTTCATCATTAGGTGATGTATCTATGGCAATCCAGGATTCTCCCATCCAAGGTGACAGCCATCTTACAAATATTACTAGGGTCTTTGAGGAATTTGTGGTACAAGCTGACAGACAGTGGGATGCCACAGTTAGTCTTTGAGCACTCACCCTTGCAAAGGGACAAATGGGTTAGGAAATCCAGGTTTTAATGATGTTCTTCTCCAGTGCATATCTGTAGTATAACATGGAGCAGCCTCCCCCTTCCAAAAACAAAGAAAAGCAGAAAAAATAACCAGGACTGACCGAGCTCTATAGGCAAAGTCCTTGTTTAGCATGTTAAAGTCCCTGTGCTCAATCCTAGAACCACAAGAATCATTCACAGTAGTGAACACCTGTAATATAAGTACTTAAAAATGTAGTTAGAAAGATCAGAAGTCTAAGGTCATCCTCACCTACATAGTGAGTCTCTATATTCAGCCTGGTTACAAATCCAAGGCACAGCTGGCAAACATTTCCTCTGCTTGTGGTCCTTGTGAGGAGTCAGTGCTTTTTAACTACAGCAATTTCTAAATCCTGATTACAGGGCACCACTCAGCTTCTAATTGACACCTTAATTATCAGTACATTCCTTTCCAGGTGCCAGTTGACAGCTAATTGAGGTGACAAAAAAGTAAATAGGATGTCAACTGGAACATCTGCTTAGCTGTTCTTCAACAGCAAGAACCACCACATGCAATTCTAAGATCCAAGAATGAATAGGAGGGGGACTTGACCGAATGCTCAGCAATCGAATTTCATTCAGCCATATGAAAAATAAAATTATGAATTATACAATAACGTAGACGGATATTGAAAAGGCATTATAGGAGAGGTAACACAGACTCAGAAAAACCAGTGTCTAGTGTTCTCCCATGTGGATTCTAGCTTTGACTGTTTACATCAACTTTTATCTGGGTGTGACTGCAAAATAGTGCTATAATAAACATGATTTAGTAAACTGACAAATGCTTTTTGCGCTTGTTGTAACTTGACTCTGGAAGAGAGGAGGTACCCCCTTTGCTTGTGTTACTTGTCATACCAAATCCATCCCCCATTTGTAGCCCCTGTCCTGGGTCAAGTTTACACCCTGTTTCTATAATGAGAAGTAAAGACAAAAACAAAACAAAACAAAAACAAACAAACAAACAAACAAACAAAAAACCAGCTCTCTCAAATTTCTTGAGAAGTAGTAAGGAAACCATTTTCAACAAAGGTCAATATTATTTATCCCATGGCATAAAAAAATAATGTCTAACATGGGAACATGAATTTAGAAGCTCATCTACGAAGAGACTCCTATTTAGGAACTCTAACATGACTGCTTCTTCTCCAGTCATTTCTTCCTGGGTATTCTAAGTGCCTTATTGTTGCAATTTTTGCTTGCTCATGCTTCTGCATGATATTATAAGCATTTCATTTGATGATGTTTTCTATCTGGGGTGGCTATTTAGCTGTTCTGTGGTGTTTCTTCTTTTACTTTTGCTTCCGATATGCCTAAGAAACTCACCCATTCAAAGCACAAAGCACTACTCTCATAAACATTTCTTCAGACTGTCCAGAGCAATGTCAGTCATGTAACCAAAAATGTGAAGTAGGGATGAGGAAGTTGAATGCGTTGAGGAAGAGTGGAGCATAGAACCAGATGTAATGCTGCTGGGTGCAGAAAGGATATGGAAAAAAAAAGTGGGGAGGAGGCTCAACACATTATACTGGAAAAATAAGATGATAAAATCTTATGTTTTATATGCCAATTATGTTAAATTTAAAAAGATAAAAGGTTCCATTTATTGTTATATTTGATGCCATTTGCGTCTCTGCTGTGCCTGGAATGCAGCCATCTGTATCCTCTTAAGAATATCCTAACAGTTTTCTTCATTGGTCACCTAGAAATATTTAGTGGACATTTCATTGACACTCAAACTTGTGCAAAGATTAGCATTATAAATGCCTTGAGGCTTTGAGGAGATTTTACAATGATATAGTTCTTTCCTAGCATCCATGAGGTTCTCAGTTTAATCCCCAGCACCACAAAATATAAACCTAAGGATTCAGAGTGGCAAGATGATCTAGCACGTAAGGGCAATTGCTATAGAATCTTAATAACCTACATTCAATCCTCAAAACCCACATCATAGAAAGTATCAATTTCTACAAGCCTTCTTCTGACCTCCATACATGTGCCATGGTGTGTACACTCACAAATACACATACAAACACATGCAAGTATACATATTCTAAATAAATAAGTAGATTTAGTAGAATAACTTTTTAAAAGAATGTCTGTGCTACTTCCCTAAAGCTTTTGCTTCACTCATAATTAACTCTTGTGTTCCTAAGGAGCAATGCTATAACAGATTTGGCTGCAGTGAATGCTCCAATGATGGAGGCAGCAGCACTCAGCCTCTCTTATCTTGCACTGCAGTACAAAGCAGAAATCATTACTAGGTTGTTTCTCAGCCCATCTACTGGAATACAGCTTATCATAAACCACATATGAGCATTTAAGATAACTGAAAACATAATCATTGCTCTTCTGCTACTAGCTTCCCATAGGAGTAGGATACAGTGACCCTCAGGGAAGCGCAAAACAACACAAGACTGGTTTAAAACCAGTCTGATTTATGTGAACTTATTACAGCTCATTTTCACCTGCTTCTGGAGTACTGTCCATTGTGAATCTCCTTCAATTTTGGTGACCCAGAGTTTAAATTAATTCCCCATAGATATGAGCTGTAATTTAATATTGAACACCTATTAATAAATCACATTAGGAGGCACACTTAATTATCATTTTGATGGTATATTCAACCAGTTTTAAATGACCTCTAGGCAAACATGGAATATAACTTGGCTTTAAATAAGCCTCAGTTTTAACTGCACTCACTCAAATTCAGAAGTTTATTTTTCATCCTAGTGATTATAGGAAATAATCTCACTGTTATACGGAGAGCTCAGGAATCTGAATGCTTTTGTAATATTAGGGTAAGTTTTGACAATGTGAGAGTTACAGTGAGAAGATCTCGATTGGATTTCTAATATTTCCTATGGTTGCAGTAAAGCAATGATGAATGGTTGCTCTAATAACCTTGACATCTGTACATCTCTTGTGTTTACTGTAGCCTCAAAACAGAGCTTTTGGGTTAAGAAGACATGGCTCAGTCAATAAAGAGCTTACAACATACATTTGGATCCCCAGAACTCATAAAAGAATTAGGTGTAGTGGCAAATACTCTAAACCCAGCATGAAAGGTAGGTCCCTGAGCATCTGGTCTTGAGAAATCAGTTATCTCCAAGTTAAGGTGGGCAGCAACACAGGAACATATCAATGTCAACCTCTGACTTATTTACTGCTGTGCACAGAAACATAGACACATATGAACACACACCTGAACACACAGAGAGAAAGAGAGACAGAGAGGTGGGGAAGGAGAGAGAGAGAGAGAGAGAGAGAGAGAGAGAGAGAGAGAGAGAGAGAGAGAGAGAGCGTTACTCTGTTTTCTATCAACATTCACTTACAGATATAACTGAAAATGATCTGGAAAGATCTCTTTGAAGTTCTTTACTGACACATACTGTGAGTTATTTGAAGCCAAAAGGTACAGCATCAGGTTTAGTCAACAAAATTCAAGTAATGCAAGCTTAAAAATAGAAATAACAAAATAATGGATATTGCAATACTATAGAGACAGTGCAAAACTAGTGTTAACTTTTTTATCCTGCCATGTGTGGGTTGTTCATTCCTTCCCTGGTGAGGCAACTTAAATATGGGTTTACCTAGTTGTATGTATCTAAAAGAAAGAGATACTTTAAAGTGTGTTAAAACATGCCCAGGATTACACTGAATTAAGTTATCAAGCAGGTGTTTCTAGCACAGCCATTTAACTGATTGTTCACCCCCTTTCAATTTGTTTTAATTGCCTTCTTAAGGATTGCACTAAATCTTTACTGAAATTAAGTCACTTCCTTAGCATCAAAGCTCTCTGAGGGCCACAATTTAAGCACAGTTATTTGATCCAATGTTAATTTAACTTCAACTTTGTATTCATGTCCCTGCCCTATCTATAGCTGTTCCTTAGTTTTGCAGCCAATGATTGTTTCTGCTTACTCATTTCAAAATAAAGCTGAATCTGATAGAGAAACATTAGGAAGTACACAGACATGTTTCTACAGATTTCTGTACCTCATTCTCTGTTTTTATCATGAGCTTACTTTAGAATTGTGCTGTTTATTGCTTCCTTTGGGTTCAAACAAATGTGGTCAGTTCTGTCTTCCTATATCCCAAGTTTCCTAGCCCTCACTCTGACCTCTTTTTTCCCTCTTTCCCTCACTTCCAGATGTAACATAAACAATTTAATTATTTGCAGAGCTGATAGATTTTAACTAGCTTGAGTAAGAATGAGATAATTTTTTGCCATTTTCAACCTTTTCTCACTTATCTAATATGAATATATACTCAAAATTACATGAACATACATATGCCATTTATATACACAAGCATATATATGTATACCTTTTTTGTGCATATGTATATTTGATTGTGAACCATACATCTATTTGATCTTTTCTGATAAATTTTACTTTTTGTTCTTTGGACAAGTTGAAGTCACTTGACAAGCCCTTAAGTTTATCTACCCCATTGGTTGTTAAAATTATGAATTAGTCTCTTGAGAGAATTTTTAATATATAATTGGATTTGTATTTTCCAAATCTAGAATTTCTATTTTGTTTTCTTTATAATATTTATATGAACTGTCATCCACACAAATCCTTTTATTCCTTAACCATACTTTATTCTAAATTTTTGAACATATAAAGTTAACTGATTTATAGATATTATATAATTCATAATCTCTATTTTATAAATAATTTCTATTCACAAACTCTACACATTTGCAAATTTTTCTTCTAGCACATGATCAGCAATTTCTCATGGTTTCCTTCACTTTTCATATCTCATAAGCCTTGGGACATCAGAAATAAATGTTACATACGAAACATAAACAGAGACTCCCTTTCCCAATAGATCATTGGTTCTCAACCTGTGGATGACAACCCATTTGGAGGTTGAATGATCATTTCACAGTGGTCAGCTAAGACCACTGAAAAATGAAGATGTTTATATAAACATTCATGACATTAGAAAATTAGAGTTATGAAATAGTAACAAATCTAATTATATGGCCAGTCTTCACCACAGCATGAGAAACCCTATTAAAAATTTATAGCATTAGGAAGGTTGATGACCACTGCCATAAACGGTAGCTGCTGTTTGTTCCATGACTAGTCAGGATGACTGCACAGTTTTCATGCCCATCCAGTATATACCTGGGATTTTTCTTCAGTTAGCTTAGTAGTCAACTGACCATAGAACATATACTCTCTGTGTGTCTCTCTGTCTCTTTTTCTGTGTGAGAGAGGAGAGAGACAGAGAGTCAGAGAATTGAGAGGGGAGAGCGAGGGGGGGGGGAAGAGAGAGAATGGTGCATACACACACACATTCATATGTGCTTGTGCTACTAATAGGGTACATGCCCTTGGCATGTGCCTAGAGCAATCACAAGAAACAATGCATGTCTTCCTCAATCACTTTTGCAACATTTTTGAGATCTCTTACTGTAGCTAGAGCTTTCCAGTTGGCCTGGACTGGACTGTCAGTAAGCCCCAGGTTTTTTCCTGTTTCAGTGCCTAACACTGGAGTTGTGTATAGGAATGCATGACCATACTCAGATTTTAAAATGATTATTAATTTTGCCTTCTTGAAGATCTAACTTAGGTCCTCATATTTTCTGAGCAACACTTTAATAACTAAGCTGTCTCTCCAGTTTGATGGAAAATCTTAAATGCATGGAGTAGGTTTCCTTGGCCCTGCAAGGAGCTTTGCAGGTATCGTAATGTATTTCATCCACTGTGCTCCTGGCAGACTTCCACCGTGCCTTCTCTTTCTCTTCTTTCTTCCCATATGTTCAATGTTGTCACATGGTAATTCTTTCATTTCTCCCTGATTTTCTTGCATATGTCCAAAAACCTAAATTTATGTCCCTACTTTGAGATTAGAAAGACTATATTAGAGATGTCAAAAAGTACTATGAAGACATCTTTTGACAGGTTTAGATTCATATATGCATGTATTTCATGTGCAGATATCTATGTATGTGCAGATATCTATGTATGTACACAAATAAATGTATATGCATGTATAAAGTGTGAGAGGTTACTCCTCAGGGCACTATCCATCATCTTCTTTTTGAGACAGTCTTTTCTTGAATCTGGAATTTAGGGATTCATCTACACTGGATGGCCTACAGTCATTGGGATCCACCTTCCATTGTCTCCTAACACAAAAACTGTAAGCATGGACACAGACATGTTGCTTTTATATGTAGGTTGTAGGTACTGAATTGAGATCTCTATGCTTCCACCTCCATCTGCCTAAACACAGATGTTGGCTTTAAACATTTTGGTCTGTTCACTTTTTTCAACTATTATTTTGTGGGCACTAAAAGGGACTGGGGAAGAGGGTAAAGGGAGGCTAGCACAGGTCCAGCCAGAGTTCCTCCTATGCTCTGGGCAGGCAGATGTGGGACAGCTGCCAGAAGCTTTCCACTCGGCCCCAGGAGGGTATCTAAGTCACTGACCTCACTCGATGGGGGGAGGGGAGAAGTGGAAAAGGAGCAGCCCCTGACTTGGGAGCCCCAGAGAGACACCCTGTGTCCCAGGGTTATGGGAGAGAGGGCTTAGGGAGAGAAGTTCCCACAGAGGTGAGAGTCTGCGCAGATGAACAGAGACAGTTATGGTTTTAGAGCTTTATTATAGGAAAGGCAGGGAGAAAGAGAGAAAAGGAGAGAGAGAGAGAGAGAGAGAGAGAGAGAGAGAGAGAGAGAGAGAGAGAGGCACCATGGCCAAGAGGAGAGAAGGAGGAAAGAGAAAGAGAGAAGAAAGGCTAGAGAGAAAGTGAGAGTAAGAGGGAGTAAGGGGAGAGGAGAGGAGAGGAGAGGAGAGGAGAGGAGCAAGAGAGCAAGAGAGCAAGAGAGCAAGAGGAGTGAGAGAATGAAGAGAGGCCAAAGAGCCCCTCTTAAGGTATACTGCTACCTTTTCTGTTGCTAGGTAACTGGGGAGGAGTCTAGCCTGAAGGTCAGAAGCTTGGGACATTGCCTATATAACTACTAACCATGCTTCTCTTGTGGGGCTGAGAGGGTGGTAACTTCAATAGGAGCAAGGGTTTCAGGAGACATGACAGAACTCTTTCCATACCATGAAGGTGAATTATCACCACCAGGTCCCAGGATTCAACATCTAGCCTCAACTAGAAACCAAACTGTCTGTGCATAGCCCAATGCCCCATATTATCCACCATCTTTCTAATATATGATATTAAAACATAAAAACTTACTGACAAATACCTCTAGGAAAGGCTGATGTTGTGGCCCAGCTTTCTGTCTTGAGGTATGTTCTGTAGTAAATAGGCAAACCAGTACCCATTCCCATGGCATGGGTGTTCTGAGCTACAGTCTTATTTTCCTAACTGCTGCCTCTTCCTATCATCTTGGCTGTGGACAGCAGTTTGCTAGGACACCACAGAGCTGAAAAGAAGGAGATAAGAAGGGACAAAATAATACTGTTATAAAATTACTTTTTCAAGTCAGTAAAGCAGTAAAGGTAAGTACCTCCAAAGCTGACAATTGACTTCCATCCCCTGACCCCAAAAGGTGGAAGAAAAAGAGCCAACTCCTGAATGCTGTTACTTCTACAAACATACTGTGTTATGACATGAGTTTATTTAGTCATACAAACACACTCAGGCATAAACACACATACACACACACACATGCATACACACTCATATGCAAATATATTTAGGATAAATTATTTTAAAATTCCCCTTATTTCTACTATTTGGTCATCTTTCTTCTTTCTTTCTTCCTTTCTTTCTTTCTTTCTTTTTTTCTTTCTTCCTTCCTTCCTTCCTTTCTTTCTTTCTTTCTTTCTTTCTATTAATTTTTTGTGTTTAAAATCCAGTTGTTGCCCTCCTCCAAGTCCACCCTCCCATAGTTCCTCATCCCATCCCACCTCTCTCCTGTCTCCAAGAAGATTTCCCCTGCCTTGTGCCAGGCCTCCACAGTTTCTATGGCCTCAAGTCTCTTATGCCTGTTCTCCCGCTGAGGGCAGACCAGGCAGTCATCTGCTATATATTTGTTAGGGGCCTCAGATCAACTCCTGTATACTGCTTGGTTGGAAGATCAGTGTCAGAGATCTCAGGAATCCAGGTTAATTGAGACTGCTGGTCTTCCTTTGAGGTGGCCCCCTTCTCTACTTAATTCTGACCTTTCTCCAGCACTGAATGTGTATGTGTGTGTGTGTGTGTGTGTGTGTGTGTGTGTGTGTATGTGTGATGTATACTTAATTGTCCATGTAGTGTCTACATACATGTGAGTATTTTGTAAATGTCTTTGCCTGTGTGTCTATGTATGAATGTATGGCACCAAATGGTGAATATATTTGGGGCACACTCCTGTAAACATATTTATTTATTTCTCTTTCTTTTCTCTCTCTCTCTCTTTCTTTCTTTCTCTTTCTCTTTCTTCTTTTCTTCCTTCCTTCCTTTCTTCCTTTCTCTCTCTCTTTTTCTTTCTTTCTTTCTTTCTTTCTTTCTCTTTCTCTCTCTCCTTTGCCTCCTTCCTTCCTTCCTTTCTTCCTTTTTTCCCTTGAAACTGTATCTCCCTCTGTAGCTTGAGCTCACTACTTCAGAGATCCACCTCTCTCATTTCTTGTAACACCTAGCATTATAGGCACATACCATCAGCTGGATTTTACATGAATGGAAAACTGAACCAATGATAGCACAACAATCTCTTTACCTATCATGTTGGAATTACCAGTGTTCATCTTGAAGTTGTCTCCAATAAGACCCAAGGATGGGGAGGAGATCTTTCTCCCTCCAATGTCTATAGTTTCCTCAGTCTTTCTATTTTACTGTGGCATTATAATAATTACAGTAGAAGCGTTATCTGAATTTCTCTTTTCTAGCTGAATGTAAAGAGAGTTCTATTCAGTCTTGAGCGAGCATAAGTGATATATGGTCACTGATGTCTTCGGGATCAAATGGTCAAATAGCATCACTTTCACATGGGAACACCAGACATACAATAGTGATCTTGTCATCCAACCAGAAAACAGGAAAATAGACACAATGTTCTTGAGAAACAACACTCCCTCCTGGCTCACACTAGGCTTGGAACCAAGCTTTCTACCATCTTTTGCTGATTCTAAGACAGCAAAGAGAGCAGCAGGGAAAGTGAACAGCCATGTCAGTCAGTAGCCCTGGGATTTGTCTTACCCAGAGATTTCCTGGGCAGCTGACCTGCCCTTGTTGCACTGCTGAAAACGTCATACGTGTTAAGCAAATACATGTCTGTTCCTTTTCAGTATGAAGGACTTTAATTATAAATGTAGATACCCTGGTTTATGCATAAAGCATTGTAATTACTTATCCTCCATCATATACAAATTTACTTGGAAGTAGAAAAATAGACTATCTAAACAAAGAACTATGAAATGAGAAAAGCTCAGAGTAGCAGTCATGCCTAAATGGTGGGATTTATTTCAGCAAATCTTCACACAAATAATACAAGTGAGTATCTGATAGAAATGGAGAGAAATGCATTTCAAAGCTTATACTCCATACAACTATCTACAAATTTCAACTGTGTCTTCAGAAATGTTTGAAAACACACAAATAACGTAAACACCTCCCTCAAATTAATTCTGTTTTGCTCAGAAAACAACATCATAATCTTTCCAAGTCGGTTTTCTTGCATATACTTGTTCATGCTTTTGGGAGAGAGCTTATGAAAGTGGAAAAGATAAAAATAACTCTTAAAAGAGAAATTCTTATGTTAGTTGAATAATGGCACCCTAGGCATAGTCTGGATTTTAAACATATATGCACCTGAATAGAAATGAGCATGTACATACACATACGCAAGCAGGAGAATATGCAGAAATATACTTTAAGTTTCCCCAGTGCCTTACTGGAGCAATCCATATTCACTTGTTGGAGATGCTGTTATTAAACCCTGTGACCCAGTATCAACGTGATCTTGGGGTTGCTTTCTGGTATTTCTCTACATATTAGTCAAATCATCATGTATGTATTTCTCCTATTCACTTATTGAAAGAGATATTCCTGATACATCTTCCTGTACTTCTGTGAAAATTTGTCCCCCCAGATTAGGATCTTATCCTTATGAATCCATCTAAATATAATTGACTCTACACTCTCTGTATCCAAATAGGTCCTATTGATGCTTAAAACTTCAATACATATATTTTCTTTGGCATAGGGTTATTTAATTTATAACAGGGTCTTTCCTAAGATGTGGCAAACCAGGATGGTAAATTTGTAGTTGTAAAACAACCAGGCTGATTTGGTTAAGTGTATTTGTGTATATGCATGTTTTGGGGAGTAAAGGCAAGGTTGCTCAGGCCATGAAAGTCATTGGGAGGTCAGAGAACAAATACCCTTGGGTAGTTCTCTCCTTCTAGTGTATGAGTGCTGAGTTCTGGGGATCTGAGTCAGGTCAAGAGACTCTGGAAAAAATAATTTTACCCATCAAGCCATCTTATTGGCCCAGAAATCCTTCTTTATCCTCATCCTGACTTTAGGGCTAATAATCATTTGCAGGAATCTTTAGCTCTTCCTCTAGGTAAGGACATGCCTTATTGAGAAATAATAGGTAACAAGTTCCATTAACGTTGGGAGCTAGTGCTGATGCCTGCCTTACACTTCACAAAAACTATGATCAGGGTTCAAGCAAAATTGTTTATTTATACTTCATGTCGCATAAATTGGGCAAAATAATAAGGTAAACGGGTAATTTGATGGTGCTTTACTGAAGCAATTTGATAGCCTAAAGGTTAATATTGCAATTCAGGCGTGAAGAAAACTCTCAGCCATTTAGCACTCTCAGTGGGAGCTCTGCAAGAAAGCCAGCATATGAGGCAGATACAGATGGATGCTGCTGCTTGAGCTACTTGGAACATTTGGGCTTGCAGCTGAGAGTGAAATGTCACCAGGCGTGCTGGGTTTACTCAGGATTCAGGACACTTTGTCAACCGCCCCTCAGATTCACTCATCACTGCATCTGAATGAGATTTCTCATTTTCCAGTTCCCCCAATTAAAACACATTAATTTACCATCTTCCCAGGCCAAAGCGCCATCTAAAAAAAAAAAAAAAAAACAGGGAAAACTGGTTTCTCCTTCTACTGAACATATATACTATTCACTATGAAATTAGCTATGTGCATGGTGTTTTAGCTTGAGAAAAACATATCGTCAAGCTTATTATCAAATCCTATAACAAAATATAAGAATGAAGGTTATTTGGTTGGTAGAGAACATTAACACAAAATGTCTGTATAGAGTTATAGGAGAAAGAGAGAGGAGAAAGGAGAGAGGGAAATAATTTTTAGGTGACTTGTGGTTTGATTCCTGGGAGAAGGCAAGTAAAAGTTTGAAGCCCAGTTTATTTATAAAACAATTGGATTGGCACACCATTAAACAGAAAATCATACATTCCAACATGTAACTATTTTTCATACATGTGTGTGTTTATGTAAATGAAAATATATATGAGCTATGTATTTCACACATGAATATATGTAAGTATATATAGTTATGTATCATATATATGAAGTATATAATATTAATTATATTAATATATAATTAAATACTTCACATATATGATACATAATTAATACATAATATATAATTTAATTATATTATTAATATATAGTTTAATTTGTTATATAATTTAATTAATTATATAATTATATATATTATATAATAAATATAAGACATATAGATATAATTTATACGGTATAGTTTCAAAATGTTTTCTCCACTAACTCCTCCCAAATCTACCCTACCTCCCTACCTACTCTACATTATGTTCTATCTCCCTTTCGGAAAAATTAATAAATAAAACAAATCTCACAAAAACAAAAATCAAAACAAGACCGAAAAAATGCCTATAAAATAAACAAATACCAAGGATGGAAAACATCTACCAAAACATGGTGTTTATTTTGTGATAGCTAACTACTCTCCTGCATGCAGCCTGCGTGGCATGTGGTTGGTACATCCAGTGACACTCCATTGGAGAAAACAAAATTTCCCTGTCCTCAACTGCATCAATTACAAATGGCTTCTTGGCTAGAAGTGGAAGTTTTATTATTGCTGGGTTTAGTTTGGTTCGAACCTGTGTAAACCCTTGGCCTGCTGCCACAGTTTATATGAACTCAGTCACAGTTTATCAGTCCTGTTGTCTCTAGAACATGATGTTTTGTTTGAATCATCCGTCACTTCTGGCTCTTAAAATCTTTCTAACTCCTCTTCTCTATACATCCTTGAGCTCAGAGTAGAGGTTTTTAAAAGATATCCTATCTACATCTGAGTGCTCCAAAGTTTCTCATTGTCTACACATTGTCTAGCTTTGGGTGTTTGTGCTAGTTCCCATATGCTTTAAGTAAAAGATTCTCTGATGAGCGTTGATCTACGTATTTAGCAATCTATCACTAGGCAGAATTTTATTGCTATATTCCTTTAGGAGAACAACAATATTAGCTATTTTTTCTCGGGTCCATAGCCTATCTTGTGTCATGCTCTTGGCTTTTTTAGTAGTAAAAGCTATGGCTTCTATCTCTTAGAGTGGTAGATAAATGTAGTTTAACAATTGCTTGTCACTCCTATAACATTTGTGCCACTATTGAAACAATATATTTGTTGTTAGGAGCTTGTTGTAGTCCTCAGAGTTTACAGCTAGGTCATACTGACATTTACTTACCTTTCCTGTCTGTTAGGGTGCCTTCTAGCATCTTGAATGCTAGTCAGTAAGGGTGATATTTCTAATCAGGAACCAGCTGAACTTCTTCATATTCAATGGCATAAATAAATGTTATCTTTATCAATAGGACCTTACTGTCAGGTTGAGAAGAGTAATCAATAGCCTTATCAAGCCTTGATGTTTTAGAGTTTCCATGTGACCCTTTGTCCAATGGCTCAACAAAAAGCAACCTACTTCTAGCTGGTATTAAAAATATTAGTTGGCAGCATTAGATATGTAATTAGAAAGTGTTCTTCCCTATAATATGGTGATTTCAGTTATATTGTTTTTATCTATGTATATATTTAGGAAGCAAAAATTCTATAACCATAGATTTTCAGTTTTTTAATGTTTTTACTGTTAGTTGTCTTTTTTCCATATCCTTTCTTTTTCCTTCTCTCTCATTCTCCTCACTACTAAATCCTTCTCTTCTAGTTTCCCACTTATCTCCATAATAGTATATTTTATTTCTCTTTCTAGGGAAAGTATCTCCTCTCTGCTGGTACATAGACTCTGTCATTATCCATATGGTAGCACACATATCAAAAGCTTAAAAACTAATAAACTCATACAATACTTGTATTTTTCACTTTAGATTGCCTCACTGGGAATGACTTGTTTCTAACTGTCTCAATGTACTTGCAAATTTATTCATTTTATTTTTTCAACATGTGAATAATATTCAGTTGTATACATGTATAATTTCATTATCTATGCATCAGTTGATGGACATCTAGTCTGTTTCCATTTTCTGACTATTATGCGTAGAGCAGCTAGGAATACACATTATCAAATATCTCTATAATAGCACGTAAGGTCCTTGGGTAAATGCTGGTATAAGAATGGTAAAGGTGGATCTTGTGGTAGGATCATTCTTAGCTTCTCAAGGAATAGCCACAGTGATTTTCACAATAGCCATAGGAGTGAGTCTGTACTCCCACCTGTTAATAATAAGTGGTCCTCTTTTCTGGCATCTTCACCAGCATGCATTTTTATCATTTGATCGATCCTAATTGGGAAAATGAGATCTCACACTAGTTTTAATTTGCATTTTTTTCTGCCTTAAAATGTTGAGAATGTTTAAAAACATTTCTCTGTGTGTGTTTCTTCTTTTGAGAGCTCACTCCTTAGTTTGGTATACCAATTTGTAAATAGATGTTTTTTCTTGATGTTTAGATTTTACCTCTTTATACTGACCCTCTATCAGACACATAATTTTTAAATATGCTTGTCAATTACACCAACTCACTAAGATATCATCTCCATGGAAGTCTTTTTCACATAACCATTTTGTTAACATTTGACTAAAAACAGCAGCCACTCTGTTTCATCTCATAAGGTTGATTTGTCTTCTTCAAAGATACATTTTTACTGTTTTCAATAAACATACTCCAGTTTAGTACAATTCTCTGTAAGCAATAATAATACAGATAACAAGCCAATATCTTCTGAAGACAATTTTTATTGACTCTTTATTACTACATATCTGGGTTAGATGACCATACTTTTTTCAGTAATGTAGTATTGTTTTGATTATTTGTTTATTGCTTTGTCCTTTTTTCAAAATAAAATGATGCATGGTTGTATGAAAACAGAAGTACTCGTGTTTATGGTTGCATGAACAGCTTATAAAGAACATTCCTGCTAACGAAATAATTAATAGATAACAAATCTCTAATCTGTAATTCACTGTAGCTCAAAACAACTGAACGCACACTAGTTTTATTACTCATGATAATCAATTACATTCTGCAATTATGTGTGCATACAAAACACACACATTAAAGGTAAAATATCTGAGATGATTCATTTAGTAATTTTATTCATGTAAACTTAAAAAGTAAATTTTCATGTATTAAAGAAGTTATTTTCTATATTTTAAAGGAAAAAAACTGATGCTAATGTAAATAAATTTATTCTTTATTTATGTTTATAAAGAATAATAACCATGGTATTTGTGAGAGAATTCCTGTAGTTTTAGGCATTAAACTTTTCTTGGATTCTTATTGCTATTAATATTCTGCTACTGAGATACAGTCCAAACATCATCCTTGTACTATTTTTTAAGGACAACTATATTTATTCCTCATCAAAATGGATAATTATCTTTAAATCTCTATAAAATAATTTCAAGTTTTATATAGCCACAAAAATATATACATACAAACATATTTAGATATATTAAATATATATAACACCTATTAAATATGTATGTATGTATNCCCCCTGGGCTCACGTCTCTAGCTGCATATATAGAAGAGGATGGCCTAGTTGGCCATCAGTGGGAAGAGAGGCCCCTTGGTTATGCAGACTTTATATGCCCCAGTACAGGGGAACGCAGGGGCCAAGGGGTGGGAGTGGGTGGGTAGGGGAGCAGGGCCGGGAGGGGGGAGGATATAGGGAACTAGCTGGATAACACTTGAAATGTAAATGAAGAAAATATCTAATAAAAGTAGAAAAAAAAGAAATTAATAACTAGTTGATCATCCCTATTTGTAAGTAAATATATCAACCTAATAGAATCTATTCATCATCAAATATAAAAGTTTAACAAAAAAAGTATAAGCGAAACCTACAATGAATTCTTAGGAGTTGTACTGGAATCAGACCTATAATCATGATCTCATAGGTTTAAAGGTATCTGGATAGTTACAGAAACAATCAGTGTGTCCATAAGCTAAAGTAAAAGAAGTGTGCAGTATATTTGATCAGATCAGTTATCTTACTAAAGGAGAAATACAGAATGGGGAAAAACACATGATGGATGATTATTAATGAAAACTAAGAGCACAGATTGAATAAAAGAACCCTTTTGTTGGAAGCCCTCAACTTCATATTGGTAAAATTGTGGAAGAATGTGGACTCTCATATACTGTTAATGGGAAAATCAAGCAGTACCATTAAATCTACTTCAAAAATACCTTACCTCTTTCTTTTGTATTTTTTTTTTGAGGCAGTGTCTCTCATTGTATAGTCTTAGTTGACCTTGAAAGTGCAGTGCTCATAACTCAATTTCCCAAATTTTAAGATTAGAAAGTATGTACTTCCACATCTGACCTTATGTGAGATATTTCTTAAAAACAGAAATATTGCAAGAGGATACTTCTTTTCTATTCCTAAGTATTTAACAAAGAATTAAAAAAAAATAAAAGATCATGTAAACGCTTCTGTATTTAACCTATAGATTATCAGTACTTTATTTCTGATAGACAAAACATAGAAACAGTCTGAATGTCCTTCAATACCTGAGTGCTTAAACAAACTGTGTGTAATATGAAGGGAACTTCTTCCTTTACATAGGATGCTAGCAGAAATCTTTGCCTCTATACACCTTATACTTGTAGCAGACTTAACATCCAACATCAGCTTCATGAGTTCAAAATATATCTTTGAAGATTGTCAATTACTCTGAAAGTCTAATTAGTGTCCTTCAATATTTTAAGCCACTGAACTCTGAATATCATTGTTTAAAACCTTTAGAAACACAACAACTTGTCTTCAGGAAATATGCATTAATTTTCTTTCACCAGAGAACACTTTTAACTATCTTGATAAACTATAAAACAACTTAGATTTTACAAGTCACATTAATAATGTCCTTCATTAATTTTTTTCATATTCTCTCTTTTACAAGATAACATTTTTCTGTTGTTTAGCTCTTTTCTATGAAGTAAAACAATTCCTCATGGAAGTAGAAATGAACACATAAGGCTTAAGCTAAGGAAATTTAAAAGGCTCAGCAAGCTCACATGAAGGCATAATGTTTTTTATGCTGTATAAAGTTTGCCCTTGGGTTATTCAAATGCTGATTTCTCTGCCCTCACATCTTGTTTCAGTCTGGACACAGCATTGTAATGCTTATACTAAGAATCTCCTCTCAAGTTTGTGTAAACACTTCTTTCCATTTATTCTCTGTCTTGTCAATAAATCCTGGTCCCCCAATGACTGGGCAGAATAGAGAATAGAGTAAGGCTTCTGTCAGCAGGGAAAGTGAGAGGAAGATGGCGAAAGGTATATCAACAGGAGGATAGAGGAATTGGAGCCATGAAGAAGGGTTCTAAAGAGCCTGGTCAATAATAATATGCAGAGATATCATAGGATGGGGCAGGGCGCTAGCTACATTAGCATAGGATATAAAGGTAGATCATTTAACTGCTTGGTAATTGAGGTACAGTTTTCAGTAAATCACATTACTTCGCTATTTGGCAATCATGTAAGGTAAAGAAATACAGTCACCTTATTAATCCATCATTTGTATTTATATTAAGAATAATTCATTTACACTCAATATACACCATGGATCTGTAAAAGACAAAATTCACAAGGTCCTGTGCAAGTTGACTCTCATGTTTGCAGTAGAACGGCTAGTTCAAAAAGACACTGAAGTGCAATACTAGGGAATGAAGAACTTGTTGTGAGGGTAATAAAATCACAGACAAGCAAAAAAATGTAGCAACAGCTTCCTTATGGAAGCTTTTTAAAAAAATTCAGGCTCCAACACCAGAGACAGATAACATTATAGGGTTACCGAAGAGAATGAGAGTTCTTGTGACAGAGAAGGGAATCTTTTCATGTTCCTTCTGAGTACAAGGGAAAGCTAAAAACAAGAGCTTGCAGCTAGGCTTCATGATTCAAGCCTCATCCATACACCTATAAGTAACACTGGTAAACACTGAAGGGACTCTAGCTGGTTTGAGCATGGCAAGCATGTCATTGGCTGGCTTCCACCATTTCCTCTGTCTTGCAAGAGTTAGATTACATTCCTACACTTAGCCACAAAGGCCTATCTTCCTCCTGAGACTATCAAGGTCTTGCTATCAAAATATTGAAGTCTGACAATCAAAAGCTTCTTTTTGTCTCACCTAATTATCATGCCATATCCAAACAAACCAACTCATCCTAACATGAGGTTTCCCCTTATACCTTAATAAACTTCCTTTTGTCTACAGGCCATGTCTGTCTCCTCTCTTTCTACAGGCAATGTTTTATGCCTCTGGGTCAAATACCCCTTCCCTGCTTCCCTGATTTCTTCTCACTTTTCTCTGGTCTTCTATCTCCTGTCTTTGTCTTTTATTCCATGTTCTTTGTTCCGCTAAAGCGAATAAATCCCCCTTGTACTAAGAACTTGGATTGGGGGTGTCGTTTCAATATCAGTTCCTTCAGTTTGGCTTACCCTGCTGGACTTCAGTGAACTCTGTCTTTGATCTGTGATCACCACTCTGTATGTGGTAGGTAAACATATGATAACTTCTCAAACATCAGTACTTCTCAGTTGACTATGAATCAATTGAGAGTATGAAACTTTACATTCACTGTAATGTTTCAGCAACCCACTGTCATCCTTAAGTTCAGATTTCAAAGCATTTCTCATGATGGGTGAATGTGTTGAGTAAGTTAATAAATTTATAGAATGCACAACTGAGTGGGCAGTTATTCTGTGTGATGAATGTGACACACATATATATTTATTTAATCACAATCACTTTGATAATTAAACACTTTGTTAACTGAATAAATCATACACAAATAACGTGTGCAAAACTCATACCACATAAAGGTACAAACCTTTCTAGAATAAATCAAAATGACTGTAATATGAAGGAAATAGAACATTCTTCTTTCCTCCAGATGAATCATCTGTGCCTCTTAAATGTTCAATTAAGTATGAAAAGTGTGTACACCACACAAAACAAGCAATGCAAGCAACGTTTTCTTCAAGATGAGCTCGCACTGCCCATTTGTCACATTCTAGGCTAAGTAAAAACCTTGGCTCATATTTAAAAACAAATATGAAATGTGCTAGAGGATAAGCACCTGCATTTAAACATTGGCCTAATCACACATGTATATCCACATATATATGATCAGGTATGAATACCACTCCCACATCTAAGGAAAAAGGCAGTCTGGACCCTCCATAACCAGAAATACCTATAAAATAATGGAAAATATTTCAACATACTACAAAGAAGGACAGTTTACTTTTCTAAAAGAAACAAACAAATTGCCTTACATTCTTTGTGGAGCTCTAGTCTGCTAGAACAATGTCAGTTTTGAAAGTTTGTGACTTTGCTTCAAATTTCTCCAGAAGTGAAACATTCCTTCTAGGCACTAGTCAGATTCAGAAGTAAATGAAAGGTCACAGATCTGAAAGCAGAATCAAAAGTTTCTGGAAGCTTCTTCCCAACAGTATACAAAGGAGGAAGCGAGCACCGTGTGTACTAATATTTACATGCCTATTTACCAAGTAAGAGAATAAATAAGCTCATAATACATAAGGGATGAATGACTGCTGTGGTGCTGGTGGAAATAGAAGGACACTAACCAGTGGGCCTGCAGAGACTCAGCTATATGAAGAGATGGCCATCCTGGAACATGGGGGGAGGGGAGGGCCCTTGTTTGAGATGCAAAGGGAAGAAAGAAGCTGCACATCTAATAGATGGTCAGAATTCAGAACTGAGTAAACTTACTGTCCCTGACTATGAAGAAACTGCTCAGGGAATAATGGATTTATCTACTAAAGAGGCAGCCCTGTGCAGATATCATCCCAGACTACTAGTCACATTTCTAAAACGACTTCCCCTTAGATCACAGACCCGCTATCTACTGCATTATCTACAAAGAAGGCTCTGTCCTCCCTACAGTCTTTTTCTAGAAAGAATTATGATCTCCTGCTGTGAGTACTTGGGCATCCCGGTGGAACTGTCTGCTACTATCTGAGAATGTAAAAACGTCAGAAATCCACTTTAATCGGGTGATGTGAAAAACTTTTATTTTCATTCTGGGTCATTCCATGTCATGCACAGTGGTTCTCACACCTAAAACGAAACAAAGGCAGGCATGTTCTACCCTTCTCAGCGCCTTGTCTGTCCTAATAACCCTTCTGGGTTCCAGAGGTTTTCATTCTTTTCCAGGCTTCATCACGTTTTCTATGGTATGCTTTACCTTAGTGCTTTCTCACTTCAAGGCTTCACCATGCCTATCCACATGCTTTGTCCATGCTCATGTGACTTTTGAATAAAGCCCTCACAAAAAGGGAAATTATTTTTAGCTATTTTCTTTTCTTTAAGGCATTTTTATTAGATATTTTCTTCATTTACATTCAAATGCTATCCCCAAAGCCACCTATAATTTCCCCACGCCCTGCTCCCCAATCCACCCACTCCCACATCCTGACCCTGGCATTCCTCTGTACTGGGGCATATGATCTTCGCAATACCAGGGACGTCTCCTCCCAATGATGGCCAACTAGGCCATCTTCTGCTACATATGCAACTAGAGACATAGCTCTGAGGGGTACTGGTTAGTTCATATTGTTATTCCTTCTATAGGGTTGCAGACACCTTTAGCTCCTTGGGTACTTTCTCTAGCTCCTTCATTAGGAGCCCTGTGTTTCAGCCAATAGATGACTGTGAGCATCCACTACTGTATTTGCCAGGCATTGGCATAGCCTCACAAGAGAGACTGGATATTTTCTTTATTTATATTTCAAATATTATCTCCTTTCCCGGTTTCCCCTAGGACACCCCTAACCCACCTCCCTCCCCTTGCTCCTATTAGGATGTTCCCCCACCCACCCATCTACTCCCACCTCCCTGCCCTGGCATTCCCCTCAACCACTCAATCTCTCTCTCTCTCTCTCTCTCTCTCTCTCTCTCTCTCTCTCTCTCTCTCACATAACCCTTCTTAGCAAGATGCTTTAAGTTGTTGATATGTATAGTGAGAAAATGATATTTTAATATGTCCCAGCTTTTTGTGTATTAGACAGGTAAATTTTATCACAAGGAGTAATATACTACACCAAAATCTCATGTCAGAGTTTGTTAAAAGAGAAAGCAAGTGAATGAGGAAAATCAATGTAGAAAATTACTAGAGGAGAAGAATATGGACTGAGAGTTAGAAAATATCAGAAAAGGAAGATTGAGAGAGTTGGCAGAATATAGAAATGTGGGTGGAGATTGGTCTTAAAGGAAGTACTTTGGTTATGGTTGAAAGATAATGGAGGTCATGTTTTTACTTGAGGACTCTCATTATTGATCAGCCATCTCATCATTTCAATATATGATTATGGAGTCACCACATATTACACTTGATACAATGGTTTCTATGTCATTCTACAGTGTACATGATACATTGGTTCTAGGATTTGCATAACTACCTAAATCCATATATACTCAAGCCCTTATATCACATAATACAGTATCTACATAAAACCTGAGCACATCCTTTCCTATACTCTAGATCATCTCTATCTGACTCACACATAAAAAAACACATAATAAAAGGTAGATGCTTAATAAGCAGTTTTTATCCTATAATGTTGGAACTTGAATTCATAGTTCTAGTTCTCTGTCCTTTTTTTCAGTTTAAATGAGGAAATCAACTAAGTTAGATCACATAACATGGAAGAGGCTTGTCCTCAACATCAGAAAGAAGGTCTTAGAGTCTTGTCACAGTAAAAACCTAAAAAACTTTGGACTGGGAAAATGGCTCAGTGAGTAAAATACTTGCTGTATATTCATGAGAATATTAGCTTATTCCCCAGAACATATGTGAAAACCACAAGCATAATGGTGCAATCTTATCATCTTAGTGCCAGAGAAGTAGATGCCATCTAGGGATTACTGCCTAGCTCACCTAGTTTAGTCAGAGAGCTCTCAGTACTAATAAGAGACTATTTATCTAAACAACATAGACAAGCACTGAAGAAATAACACCTGGGCTTGATCTCTGCCCTCTGCATGTAAAGGTACACATGTACTCCCCACAGTCAATTTTGTATGCATATACATAGCACACACACACACACACACACACACACACACACACACACACACACACACAAACACAAAGAGCTGCACTAAAGGAAACCTTGGTAAGTGAATATGGAGCTTCTGCTGTATACATAGACTTATAAAAAACAATGACTCTGGTGATGAATTTAGATCACTTCACTGTCACAGATTTATCTTTATCTTTAAAAGATGTTTTCCAGCAATTTAAAAATCATCAACTTATTTCACACAAGCCATTATTAAGGTTTTCTAGAGAAGTTATGTGATATGACATCTGATTATTAATCTATAAGTTCTGCCATGGAAAATATTGCGGTGATTATTTTGCAATATTGAAAGGTTTGAATATATAATCTAGTCTCATTTAACGTTAGTTGAATAAGTGAGTGAAAAACGATTATTTTCTTCAGAAGCAATGCATGAGTATTTTTCTCATACATATGTAGTTGTTTAGACAGACAAGGTCATATTCTACTGCTGATTTGATACCCATAGGAAATTCAGTTGGATAAATGTAATTTTCTCCAGTTTATTTTTGAAGAAATGGTTATATTTCAAACTATTTCCTCAGCCTGCTTTGGCAACCTTAGAGAAGCAAAGAATATGTTTATATTTTGATAAGTGTACTAAAATGTCCCAGGTCTGAAGATGTTTATCACTATCTAGAATAAAAAATGAAAGACTAGGAATGTGTTACCCTCTGGATGGCATGAATCACTGGAGTAATTCATACTAGGTAGTGAAGACTCTATTCAAATGAAACAGTGAATTTCTTTGTATAAAAACCTTGCTGAAATTTGCCATTTGGGGGGTTTTGTATTGTGTTTGTCTGCTTCCTTCTAGCTCCTCATGTGATGTAGAAAATGAAGTCAGGGAAAAAGAGGGGAAAGTATACAGCCCACCATCCATCCCATGTGGAATTTAATAGAGGTCTTCATAGGAGCATGACATTTCTCCACAGTTGGATGATTTGTGTGTGTGTGTGTGTGTGTGTGTGTGTGTGTGTGTGTGTGTGTGTGTGTGATGTCACATGTCTGGAAGTCAGAGGACCCTTGCAGAAGTTGTTCTCTTCTGCCACATCATGGGTCCTAATGCTTAATCTCAGACTGTCAGGCATGCTGGGAAGTACCTTTGCAAACTAAGCCATCTCACAGGCTCACAGAAGTTCTGAATTCATAGAAGTGCTCAAATGGAAGATTCCTTAGTCTAAAATATATCTGATATGGATGCTACTACAGATATTTCCTGTGAACAGTAAATTGAAAGTAGAGGTAGAAGACTGCTTCCGCACCAAGAAAACAGTCATTCAATCACTAAAATGCTGACTTGTATGTGTATTTGAGGGCGTACATGTCTATGTATGTGGGTGCTTTAAATGTGGGTGCATGTGAACTAATAAGTGTGAACTCAAAGGTCAATATTTGCCATCTTCATCAATCTCTTCTACACCTTACTATAAGAGATAAGGTTTCTCATTGAACCTAAAGTTCATTGTTTCAGGTAGACCAACTGACCAGCAAGGCCAAAGGATCTTTCTGTCTCTGCCTCCCCAGCATTGAGATTAAAGATGTACACAGCTATTTCTGCCATGTTACACTAATGCTGGAGTTCTGAATTCAGATCATGTTGCTTCTACTGCAAGAAGTTTATGCAATGAGTGATCTGCACATTCCCATGAGTTTTGTTAATTATATGATTCCAGTGAAACCTGTATCTTTACATTTTCTTATTTGGTTTGCAAGAGCTATAAGACACACAAGAAGAGTTGGCATACATCTTAAAGATAGGAACAAATGTCAATAATATTCTCATCCATGTTTTCTACAGGATTATATTACTGTTACTGATGTCATGTAGCTTTGTAATAATTATAACAATATGCCAAATGATGCTGTGCTAATGAGTGCCATATGTCATTGTAAATACTTTGCCTCTAGGATGTTATCTGATAGAAGCATCTTGGCATGGTGAATCAGAAACATGCACCTTTGGGGAAGCTTACAATCAGAATGCTACCCACTGAACCAATGAAAGATGCAGGGACAGTGAGATTATGTGGATAGTGTACACAGTAATATTTTACTCATTACCTGTATTCATAAAATATTCCCTGTATGCACTCTCTAGTCACTATGAACACTTCATGCTTCAACAATAATGTTCTTGATGTTCTAAAAACCCAAAGAAAAGCAAAAGTATGCCTGTTTTTCTGAATTGCTTCCTTCAGTGTCAGCCTACAGCCCATGATCTCAGAGCATCATTCCATGTCTCAGATCTTCATTCATTACTAGAGATAGAGAATTTCTTTTAACAAGTTGGTTTACAAATCTTTCTCATCCTTGGTTTAGATTATTTAGAAATCTGCTGTTCTTTGCTGTAGCTATTTCTTCCTTGTCTGTTCAAAAACCCTTTCCAATTTATTCAGTGTGTTTTTCTGGCATCTATATCAGATAAATTTGTTCCTTAACTTCTAATGTACTTTAGCAGACTTATAATGTTTTCTAATTCCAAGACATGTCCTTTGCCGCTATTCATGAGTTTACTTTCACCTATTCAATTCAGTGCCTTTTCTTTCTTTTTCTTGCTTAGTTATTTTCTCATAGATGAATCTGCAGAGAAGTTAAACATAGAACTTCTTTCCCTTTACCTAATGTTCTGAGACTGAGTTCCGGTCATTCAAAACAGAGTGTAATATTAGTCCACAAGTCCTCAATCAAAATCTGCACATCTGGTTATCTTCATGACTGTCATTTACATGGAACAGAAGTGATATTCAATTGTAGTTTTGATTTGCCACTTTTGTAAACTGTGAGCTTTCTTTGCATATTTTGAGGGTTTGTTTTTCTCTACTATAGGTTTATAGTTCTTATACCTTCCTGTGGTGAGATCTTGATCAGTTTATGTGGTAGTTTGAATATGCATGATCCAGCAGGTGGCACTTTTAGGATGTGTGGCCTTGTTGGAGGAAGTGTGTCCCCCTGTAGGGGTGTGCAATGTGACCCTCCTCCTAACCAGGTGGGAGCCAGTCTTCTCCTACCAGCCTTCAGATGAAGATGTAAAGCTCTCAGCTACTTCTGCATCATGCCTTCTTGCACAGTGCCATGCTCCTGCCTTGATGAAACTGGATTGAATCTCTGAACCAGTAAGCTAGCCCAATTATATGTTGTCTTTTTAAGATTTGCCTTGGTCATGGTGTCTGCTCACAGAAGTAAAACTCTAATGAAAACAGATGCTGTGCCAGGGACTGGGGTATTGCTGTGATAGGCCTGACCATGCTTTTGTTTGGAAGAATATAGATTTAGGGATTTGGGATTTAGAAATCTGTGGAATGTTTTAAGGGGGGTTAATGGGTTATCCTAGTAGGAATATTGAAAACATTTTGCTGAGAGTGATCTAAACTCTACAGGCCTGACCCAAGGGGTTTGAGTGAAGAATAATTTCAGTATATGTCCTAGATACTGTTTTTGTGGTACTTTGGTGAAGAATGTGGCCAATTTTGCCCTTGTCTGAAGATTCTACCTAAGACTAAGGTAAAGATATTTATATTAATTCCATTGACAGAGGAAGTCTCAAAAAAAGCCCAGCAGAGACTTTGTTTTCTGATTCAATCTTATGAAGAGCATTTAATGAAAAGGAGCAAGTTGAGAAAGGAAAAAATATACAATTTATGGTTCAAGTAATAAAGGGGCACCAGCAAGTGAAATGGAGTTAAATCCTATGTTCAAGGAGATATATAAGTTAAGGGAGTGGGAACTTTGGAGCTAGATCTCACCCAGCTAACTTTAGGTCCAAGCATGGTAGTGCACACCATTAATCCCAGGAAACAGAGGCAAGCAGATCTCTGAATTCAAGACCAGCCTACTACAGAGCAAGTGGCAAATACAGAAAAGCTTACACACTGACATAGTAGTACATACATTTGAACCTAGCATTCAGGACACAGAGTCATGCCAATCTCTGAGTTCAAGGTTATTCTACAGAGCAAGTTCCAGGACATCCAAGTTATTTTTCGATGCATGTTCTCTTTATGTTCTATCCCTCCACATGCTTGTTGTCTTAGATTGAAACAAACAATCTACATATCATATCTTGGAAATTTAAGGCATGCAATTCTTTAATTTACAGGTTCTGTGTTTTATTTTTCTTCTTAAAATTTTGTTGCATTTATTTAGTTGAGTGTGTGTGTGTGTGTGTGTGTGTGCACATGTGCACATGTATGCATGTGCAAACACACACACATTTTAGCATGCCACAATTTACATGTAGTGGAGAGAGAATTTACAAGAATTCCTTCTCCTATTACGTGGGCACTGGAGATTAAACTCAGGTTGTCAAGCATGTCAGCAAGAAGCTCTTGAGACATCCTGTTAGCCATAACATCTTTTCCTTTTAAGAACTTAAACCATTTATATGCAAATTTTCAACTTTTTTAAAAAGAAAATATATAGTCTCTGAAGTGAAATGTCATTGCTGTTTCCATCTTACTGATCCTGCAGTCAGTTGGGTACATTAAAAGGTCTCTGTCCTTTTATTCTCTTCTCATCATGGCTATTCTCACTTGTCAGTTTGACTATATCTGGAATGTACTACAACCCAGATATGGGACCTGTAATCTGTATCTCTAGATCTCAAGGTGGAATGACACAAGGTCTTAATCCAGATCAACACACACTCTATTAACCCAGATCTTTAGGCACCCCTTATTTTTTGTATTAGATATTTTCTTAATTTACATTTTAACTGCTATCCTGAAAATCCCCTCCCGCCTTGAACCATACATATTGCTGAAGACCTACAAGAGGAAAATGGAAGGAGGAAGTTTCCTTCTTCACCTACTTGGACTTTCCAGCACATCTATTGGGGGCTAATTCTTTAAGGTCCCAACTTATATAGAAGACCAACTAAAACATCAGCCTTGTGGGACTGAGCAACTAAGATTCTTGGGCTTTCCATTCACAGCTGGCCGTTGTTCAATTAGTTGTATGGCAACTTGTAAGTTATTCCCATAAATTTCAAATATATATATATATATATATATATATATATATATATATATATATAT
>LR754116.1:73268-89025 GCA_902729485.2 Mus minutoides | reverse complement strand
AAAAAAACAAACCTTCCACAAGTGGTTAAAGGAGAGAGATCTAAAGGGATAGATAAAACTTTGGTAGGCGACTGGAAAGGGAAATGGTGTAAACAGAAACACCAACTAGTAAAAGTGTGGATTGGATACTGGGAGAACTGGTTTTAGTTGGAGCCAGTGGAACATAAGTCAGCTGGAAACCACTGAAGCTCTTATGATGAAGGGCCATAGATGCAGGCTGCTACTGCTGTGCCCGTTTCATGAGCTCCCATCGACCACCGAGGAGCCAACTCCGATGCAGTATACACAAGGGTCTGTATTCAAGCTTGAGCTCAGGCCACACCATCATCACTGACACATCAGGATGGAAGGATAAAGCCCCGAGCCCAGTTGTAAGCAAGCATTAATAGAGGCAAGCAAGCTAGCTAGCAAGCAAGCAAGGGGGTTTCCAGCTTGGCACACATCTGATTGGGGGGCTATTATGGAATTTCTTGCCTTTTAAAATGATTGACTGGCTTTTACCCTCTCACTCTCTTGCCTCTCCCTTGCCTCTTGCTCCCTTGAACCCCCTCTCTCCCATTCCCTCTCCCTCACCCTCCCCCCCCATGTAGTCATGGCCGGCCTCTATGTCTCTACTCTCTCCTTCTCTCTGCCTTTCTCTGCCTCTACTACCCTCTTAACTTCTCTCCCCATGCCCTGAATAAACTCTATTCTATACTTAATTAATTAATTAAATGATTAGCTGGTGCTGGGAGCTAAACCATAAACTCTCAGAAGTAATTATCTCTAAGTACAACTGTCACTTCTGCTTTCCTCCTCATTGGTGGTTGTTAGGGCATGATCTGGAGACCAATGCTACATTCAGGCCTGGTGGTTAACTTGAGTTCAATTGGTCTGGTCTCTCATTACATAATTCCAATAGTAGTGGCTGGTTTTGGTTTTCAACCTGTTGCTTGGTATGTGGGGTAATTTAGAAGAGGGATACCCAGGACTTGAGAGAAACCAGGAGACTGTTACATAGAACTAGGAGAGTAGCAGGAAGAGATATAGAAGAAAGGTAGGATTTATGAAAATTTGAGTGTATCAAAAGTTATATTAGAAGCTGGGCAATGATGATAAATGCCTTTAATCCCGGCACTTGAAAATCAGAGACAGGCAGATTTCTAAATTTGAGGCCTGGTCTATAGAGAAAGTTCTAGAACAGTTGTGGGAAATATTAAACAAATGAACCCGTCAGCTCTCCGTGCTGCCAGCAAACACTTCCACACTCCTGTTGGCCTGCCAACTCACTGCAGCTAGCCCCTGCAGCATCTGGCTCACTTGTCCCTCAAGCTACTTGTTCCCTCTCTGCTATAATCACCTGTAACCAACAGTCCCACGCTCCATTAACCAAATAGATCTGCCATCCTTGCAGTTTGAGAACACACTACCCAGTAACCCAGTAAAATCAGACTCTTAAGCTTATAGTTAACCAATTAGATTTATGTATCAATAAAATCACAATTTACAAGATGCCAATAAATAATTTCAGAGCCAATTTAAAATTATAAAGCTTTAACCCAATATTTCTAACCTTATGAAATCAATAGCTACTTGTAGCTGGTGGTTGCCACTCAGGTTCATGTCTGCCGCCATGGTTCTTCTTCCTCCCCTACTCTTGAGACGCTCTCTTTCCTTCCAACTCTTAGCTCTGCCTCCTTTCCCTGTCCAATCACAGGCCTCCTCTGCAGGAATATAATTGGACAGGGAAAATCCTGTGACAGACAATCCCGGCTACACTGAGGAACCCCAGGCTCAACAAACAAACAAACAAACAAACAATCTTAGTTCTCAAAATAGCTCAGTGGTAAAGCACTTGCCTATATCCTGGGCAAGGCCTTGGGTTCATGTAAATGTAACTTTTATTTTCCAGATGTAATTGTTGTCTTGGAGGCTCACTGCTGAATAAACTCACACTTTCTAGCTCTTTCTGAACTCTGGCTGGCTGGTTCAACTCAGCTGTTCTGGCATAAACTCCTTTCCAAGCTGACTGATTCAATCTGGCTTCTCTCAACTTCTGTCTGAATTGCTCTGCCTGGCCCCTTATTACACCTGTCTCTCTGTCTCTCTGTCTCTCCATCTCTCTGTCTCTCCCTCCCTCTCTCTCTCTCTGTGTGTCTGTCTCTGTCTCTGTTTCTCTCTCTCTCTGCTCTTAAGTAGCCTCTCTTTTCTATGCTGTTCTTATGTAAGTTGGATGTAACCTATCTCTCACTAATTCTGTCAAATCTTTCTCTGATTCATACTTTGTCTGCCCCATAATTAGAAGTCATTTTCAATCAAGGCTGCTTCCTTCTACAAACTAACCTTCATTGTTAGGGATTAGAGGTATGTTCTAAGGGCATGTTTATATTCCAGTCACATCATACTGTGTAATTCAGGGTATGCTTGCATTCTAGCTAGATCATATAGACCTAGAAAGTCTTTGGATGTGATCCATTGTCAAAGCAACCATGTTGCTGGATTAAAATTCCTCTACAGGTTTGATCCACAGAGTACTCATTGCTTATACACACAAGTACACACACATGTGCAGCTTATCATAGAAGAGCAGCACATACACACACACACACACACACACACACACACACACACACACACACACACACACACACATGGACCTTATCATAACAGAGTAGTCATTAGTACATTATCCTGAAAATTAATTAAATATCTAACATGTAAAAATTAATTGAATGAGCTGGGCGTGGTGACATATACCTTTAATACCAGCACTCCGGAGGCAGAGGCAGAAGCAGGCAGATTTCTGAGTTCAGTTCAAGGCCAGCCTGGTCTACAAAGTGAGTTCCAGGACAGCCAGAGCTATACAAAAAAAACCCTGTCTCGAAAAAACAAAAACAAAAAAAATTACTTGAATGAATAAGAACATGTATTCCTTGTCTTCATGAAAATTATAAATTAATTTATTGAAATTAGTGTCAGTAGTATTAATATGTAACATGTAAAGGAGACCTCCTAGGAGAGTGAGCTAAGCAGATGAAAGTTTTTATAAAGATTAAAAAAAAAGAAGTTTAAATATGATTTCATTAGTTTTTTGTTTGGTTGGTTTGGTTTGGTTGTTTTTGGGGGGTTTGTTTCTTTTGAGACATGGTATCTCCATGTAGCCCTGGGTGTCCTGAAACTCACTATATAGACCAAGCTGGCCTTGAATTCCTGCTTTTGCCTCCTAGTGCTGGCATTATAGGTGTGCACCACCACATCCAGCCAATTTAACCGTCTTTTTTTAAAAAAAAAAAAAGAAAGAAAGAAAAAAAAGATATAGTTCTACGCTTTCTTGTTTCAGGGAACTTCTTTTGATTTTTTTTTCCTTAGGGAATTGAAAATAGCTTTTATTTATTTTCAGTTTTTGCTGCTGGAGATTAAAACCTGGGCCTTGTACCTGAAAAACGCAGTTGACCTTCTGGCTACACCCCAGGCTCTCAGGGACATTTTTGATCAGGAAAGATGCCTGTTGCCTAGTCACACGCCCTGGATCTTCAGCCAGTGGGAAGGCCCTACTGTTCACTTGCTTTGGGAAGCTGAAACAATAATGATTCCCCGGCATCTGCTCACAAAAGGGTAGACAGCTTTACAGGTGAAGCTTTTCTGCAGCCTCCACAGGGCAGCCCCACCTTCTTACTTCACAGGGCAGTCATGCTGTCTAAATGTGTTTGGCCTTTAGAGGATATGAAAAATGAAGTTCTTTAGTCTGTAATATATATTTTACGGTGTCAAGCACATAGAAGTTCTCACAGTAGAGAGTAGAATATAGCAAGTTTCACTGAGCACCTCATTCTCTTCCTCTTTATTGTAATCTATATAAATTGTGTTTTTGAAATGGAAAGCTTCAAGCTATACAATATGATACACTCTTAGTTATGGTCTGTCTCCTTCAGAGCTAAAGAAAAGATTATTGGGGCTGGAGAGATGGCTCAGCATTTAAGAGTACTGACTGCTCTTCCAGAGGTCCTGAGTTCAATTGCTCACAACTATCTGTAATGGGATCTGAAGACAGCTACAGTGTACTCATATAAATAAAATAATTTTTTAAATGGATTTTCATGTATTCCAATAGCTAAGAAGCCTTGAACTGGAAGGAAGGATTTCCCAAGGGTTCTGGTACTCTCACCAGCCATCCAGACATCATCACACAGGTGACTACAGAATAAATAACTCTAGAAGTATGAATTTTCTAGGACTCTCAAGACGTTGCTGGTTCCTGCTCCAACAAGAGGGCTATAAAACATACAGTGGGCCATTATCAGCTTGATTCTAGAAATAACCCCTTTGAAGCTGTTCCATTTCTAAGCATGAATTTACCAGAAGGGCCAGATGACCTAACGCTATTCAATCACAACTTGTTAATGATGCTTTTCTATATGTGTAAGTTGTCTGGGTTCCCATAATGGCTTCCATAGAAGAGGTGAACATAATTCTCTATATACTTAGAAGTGCTGTCACCCAAGTCTGCTTCAGTCACCAGGCATGCATTTGCCATTTACAGGGACCTCCAGGTTAGCTCTCATGGCTCACAAAACAGTAAGCATATGCTTGCTTTACTTCAGGATGCTATAGTTGCCCTCCGCCCACTTGCCAGGAATCCTGCAATTGCCTACATGCCATCGGAGAGAGTCAGCGCGGTTATAAGATTTACTGAAAATTTTCATGCACTTTCAGTGTAAAGTCTGCCAACTGATTGGTCCTGCAGCAGGAGATGCTGCCCAGCATCCCTGAAGGGTGCACTGTGGAGGTCTCAGGCCAGGGTTTTGTCTATGTGCAGGGAAGCAGAGAGCCATGAGAATGGAGTACAAGGAAAAGGAGTGTCAGCATATTCTTCCTTCAAACACAATTTCTCACTACCTCCTCCCTCCCTCTCCTCTTTGTCCCTCTTCTCCCCTCCCCCTCCTTTGGTATCCTCCCTTCCTGGCCCCTTTCCCCAACCCCTGTCTTTCTCTAGGAAATTAGTCTGAGGTGTACAGATTTGAAGCCCTTCCTTACTCTGATTGGCTTATCTGTCTCTTTCCACCAGATGGTGTTGAGATACCACATTTTCCCTCCTAAAATTACACAGAACTTTAGCCTTCAGGTGGAAATGGGGAAAACAAGTTGTGG
Organism: Mus minutoides; assembly: GCA_902729485.2. Taxonomy (NCBI): domain Eukaryota; kingdom Metazoa; phylum Chordata; class Mammalia; order Rodentia; family Muridae; genus Mus; species Mus minutoides. The sequence continues at coordinate 83,898 of LR754116.1, read as the reverse complement.
ACAATTGACTTCCCCTCAGTTTGTGACTCTTACTATTCATACCAGGCAAGGAAAACTGGGGCCACCTGGGTCTTGGGAACTGAATTTGTGTGTGGAGAGGGAGGTTAGGGGTGTGCATATGCCCACACATGTGTGTAAAGATGTAGAGTCTACTTCTTCCTGTCCTCATGGCCACTGTGGAAGTGAAGATGTTGTCTGAGTTCAGTCCATGGAGAGCACTAACCAGTTAGTAGGTGGCTTCTGGTTTTGGTTTTTGTTTTCTTTTCCATTTAACTATCTCCTAAGGAACCTGATATTGATGAAACAGAACCCTGTGAAGTAGGTACTGTTACACACATACACACATTTACAGTTCAAAATCAGACTATCTGAATGGGCTGCTAAGGTGCATCAGATATATGAAGTGGAAGCAGTAATAGTCTTGGTTCCTTATTCTGTTTGTTTGTTTGTTTGTTTGTTTGTTTTTCAAGACAGGGTTTCTCTGTATAGCCTGGCTGTGCTGGAACTCACTTTGTAGACCAGGCTGGCCTTGAACTCAGAAATCTGCCTGCCCTGCCTCCCGAGTGCTGGGGTTAAAGGTGTGCGCCACCATGCCTGGCATTGGTTCCTTATTCTTATCCAGTGCTGGGAATAGAACACAGGACCTTGCACATGCTAGGCAAATACTGTACACCGTAGCCTACAGTCCTCACTTTTTTTTGTTTGTTTTCTTCTTATTTAGTTTTTATTCATAATCATAAACTTAACTTTGCAATCTAGCTAGACTTGAAGGGGAATGAGGAAAATATGGAACCCAAAGAACTTCAGTGAGAGCAGAGATTACAGGACATTGTGAGCAGATGTGGTAGGGGTGCTCTCCTGAGCTACAGAAGGAATGGTTTGATGGGTAAAAGGCCCACAAGTCAAAAGAAGTTAGCATTGTCCACAGTCGGAAATAGTGATCTTCTTGCTGGTCTTGCCATTCCTGGACCCAAAACGTTCCATGGCTTCCACAATGTTCATGCCTTCTTTCACCTTCCCAAAGACCACATGCTTGCCATCCGGCCATTCAGTCTTGGCAGTGCAGATAAAAAACTGGGAACCGTTTGTGTTTGGTCCAGCATTTGCCATGGACAAGATGCCAGGACCTATATGCTTCAGGATGAAGTTCTCATCCTCAAATTTCTCTCCGCAGATGGACCTGCCGCCAGTGCCATTAAGGCGTGTGGAGTCACCACCCTGGCACATGAATTCTGGAATAATTCTGTGAAAGGAGGAACCTTTATAGCCAAATCCTTTCTCTCCAGTGCTGTCTTTGGAACTTGGAACTTTGTCTGCAAACAGCTTGAAGGAGACGCGGCCCAAGGGCTTGTCATCAGCTGTGATATCGAAGAACACAGTAGGGTTGACCGTGGCTGCGGCAAGCAGTGAAAAGCTACAGTGGTGTCTGCAAAGCCTGGTTGTTTGTTTGTTTGTTTTGTTTTTTTAATTCGGAGCACTTGAAAGAGGCCAGACCGAGCAGTCATGTTAGCCATGTAAAACAGTGTGTAAAACAGTGTGTAAAACATACTGGGATTCAAAGATGTGGCACAAAGATAAAACACATACTAGTTAGTTAGTATATATTTCATGATAAAACTGAAATATTGGAAGTTTAAAACTGGATAACATATTTTCCCCCAGGGATAGTAAAGACTGGTTCTAGCTCTGGTTCTATCTTGCTTTCCTCCTCTTAAGAGCTAGCTTCTGCAGCAACCCCTGAGGAAGAAGGGTGAGTTTGGAGAAGACACACTTAACATTTACTTGGAAGAGGTAGGTGTTCTGAATTAACCAAAGAGCTGGACTGTGTTTGTACCCTCAGGCTTCCTTTCAAATCTTCATGTCCTTCATAAACACAGGCATGCAGGACTTGGGACTGCACAGACCGGGGGTGGAGGTGGGGGTGAATGTGGTCTGTTCCATGATGGTTTACCATGGAGCAGGTGCCACTCCTGCAGATGAATATCCTCCCACAGACTGATACCCTGAGCTGTTTACACTATGTGAGGTGTCTAATGGCCACACTCAAGAAAGGAAACAGAATATGAAGAGAATTAGCACCGTACCAAATGTTAGAATGTTATGAATCCTTTGTTGAAACGAAAAGTAAATACAAGATCTTGATTTAAATTACACTTGATAACACAATAGATAATATGAATGTAAATATGCACCAAGGTCTCGTTTCCCCTCCCCCACACTGGCAACAGTTCTAAATATTTTTACAATATTAAAACATTTAATTATGTCAGTAGTGCTGTGGGCTGAGTAGTAGTGGTAGAGCGCTAGGAATGGACCTAATAGATACAATTGGGAACATTGTAGCTGGCAGTGGTGACCCACACCTTTAACCCTCCCACTCCCGAGGTGGTGGCAAGCAGAACCCTATGAGTTGGAGGCTAGGCTGGTGAGACCATGTCTCAAGGAAACTTGTATAACTTTATACACTCCACTATTCCAATTTTATCATATATGGAAACAAGAATTAAGATGTGTATTTATGAGTGCCTTCATGTGCATTCCAGTTTTGCACCTTTGGATTCTAGCATGGGTCTTACACTGTCAGCCTGTCTCCACTCTGTCTGGCCAGTCTCAGAAGCCACAAGCATCACTGCAACTCTAGATTACAATACTCAATGAACAGCAAAACCTTTAACCAAACCGATACTCCAAACTCTCCGTTTTAGCTATTGGTTGTGGAGCTTTGAGCTAACATTGAAAGTCTCTGATTGCTTAACTGTTGAAAGACCCCTGTTTCAGGGAGACCCTTGCTCAATCCCGGGATGCGCCGACGCCCCAATAACTCGAGAGAGACAAATCTTGATGCAATATCGCATGAGGTTTATTTGGGAATCAGCATGCTGAGGCCAAGCTCATAACCTGCACAGGGGCAGAGGAGATCGACCCTCAGCAGTTGCAGTTGAGGGATTTTAAAGGAAAAAAAACACAAAGAAAGAGGAGGATAAGACCACAAAGAATGGGGAAGCTGAGTAAGCATCATAACAATGGGGATGATGGGGGCTAGAGAGATGGCTCAGCTGTTAAGAGCACAGACTGCTCTTCCGAAGGTCCTGAGTTCAAATTCCAGCAACCACATGGTAGCTCACAACCATCCATAATGACATTTGATGCCCTCTACTGGTGTGTCTGAAGACAGCTACAGTGTACTTACATATAAAGAATGGGGATGATGAATTACAGCTCATCTCTTATGGAAAGGTTACAGGCTGTCTTTGGCAAACATTCTTGGTCCCTTACACAATGAGTCAGGCGCCTGGGTAGGTCAAGATTGTGGTGAGCCAGTTCCTGGAATTAGGTGGGTCACCCAGTGGTCATCAGTTTTTCAGGCTGAAGGTGGAAGAACAAAGAACTCCATGCTGGGCTTTGTTTCTAGGGGTCTAAGAAACACATCGAGTTGGGGTCTTACACTGTGAAANTTTTTTTTTTTTACTTATGTGTTTTTACATTGGTGCTTTGCTTGCATGTGTTTCTGTGTGAGGGGGTGGATACCTTGGAACTGTAGTGATAGGCAGTTGTAAGCTGCCGTGTAGGTGCTGGAAATTGGACCTAGGTCTTCTGGAAGAGCAGTCAGTGCTCCCAAATGCTGAGTCATCTCTCCAGCCCCACTTCAGTGTGGTCTTTAGAACAAAGAAGACCACTGTTCTCATGGAGCTGTTGATCGATGAGGTTTTGATGCCATTAATAATTTTCTGTAACACATGCTGGTGACTGAAAGTTCCTGTAATTCTAAAGTGCTCATGACACATGGAGACATCTAAAAATAGCTAAAGCAGCATTTTCCCCTGAATGAGGACCTCTGAAATCCCCCAAGAATAACCTGTCAATTCATTTCACAGAGGAACAGGCAGAGAGAGACGTTTGGGGTGGAGAAGTACAATTTAGAGAGAAGGGACTTTTTGGAGGGGAGTTTCTGGGTAGAGAACTCTCCTTTAAAATACTGCTATTTTCTTTGTAAACTATTTTTCATGAAAGTGTGCTTCTATGGGGTCTTGCTCTGTGGCTCAGGCTGGCCTTGAACTTGAGAACCTCCTGCCTCAGTTTCCCAAGTGCTACATTACGAAATCATATACTCTTGCATGATATCTCCATAGTTTACGTCAGAAAAAAACAAAAACAAAAACAAAACCTAATGGCATTTGTGTGATGGTTTCTATGGGATTGTAAGTATATTGGAGGGTGTGTGTATGGGTACATGTGTCTGTCTATCTGTGTGTATGACCCCACTCCGTGGGGGGAGGGGCAGAAGACAGCCTTCTACCTTATTTTTTTTTAGCATAGTCTGTCATTGGCCTGGAACTCACTAAGCAGTCAGGTCAGGTTGGCTGACCAGTGAGCCCAGGGACCCTCCCGCCTCCACCTTCCCATCGCTGGGGATGCAAGTTTGCAGCACCGATCTGGATTCTTTTTATATGAGTTAATGGGGAATGAACTCAGTTCCTTATGTCTAGAAGGCAAGTACGTTGCTGACAGAACCATCTTTACAGCCTCATATGTGACTTTTTTTTAAATTTTATTTTAGGGTCCCAAGACTTTATTGGTTCAACAATGATCAGCAAAGGAAACATTAACTATCACTCTGGGGGTGTCATATAGATGTGAAATCTACCTTTGGAAAGCTCTCTCGTGCGATCTTTAAAAACAATAATTTTCTTATTGGTTTAAAAAAAGGAGGGGCTAGGGAGATGGCTCAGTGGTTCAGATCACTGATTGTTCTAGCTCAATTGCCAGCACCCACATGTTGACTCACAACCATCTGTAATGGGATCTGATTTGCTTTTTTAGTGTGTGTGAAAACATAGCACACGAGCACACACACACACACACATAATAAATATTAAAATATTTGAAAAAATGCCGGGTGTGGTGGCGCATGCCTTTAATCCCAGCACTTGGGAGGCAGAAGCAGGCGAATTTCTGAGTTTGAGGCCAGCCTGGTCTACAACGTGAGTGCCAGGACAGCCAGGGCTATACAGAGAAACCCTGTCTCAAAACAAACAAAAAAAGAGTTTGAAAAAAAGCTGGATTTTTCCTCTTTTTCATAGTGTGTCTTCATTGTATAAAAACACTGAAATGAAAACATGAGGCAGACAAAGAGAGGAGAGTAAGGCATCGAGTGGAAGTGAGGCTAAGATGCCAATACCATGGGTTCCTGGTCTCAGGAGGCCCTCAGTAGAGTGTTCTTTGGCAAGCTTGAAACCCTGCTTTCTATATCTAGTACCACCCACCTGCCTACCTGCAAACAACCCCCACCCATATTCAGCGCCCCACCCCAGGGCCTATAAGCACACACACATACATGCAGAATTTGTTTTGTTTTACTTTGTTGAGACTGTGTCTCACCATGTAGTCCTGGCTGACCTAGTCCTAAAACCTCTTTGTTCTTCTACATTTTTAGAGTTTCTGATTGGAGAAAAGGAACGTTCTTATATACCCAACTGTCAAGTGTGTGAAATAGAGACGTGGAGGAAGAAACGTGCTGCTGGAGGATGGTTTCATGCACTCTGTACTCTGTGCTGATTTCTGTGCCCAGACATCTGGTGCAGCCCAGATGGTGGCTCAGTCAACCATCTCTGGTCTCAATGTTAGGTAAAACTTGTCTTCCTCACAAGTTGGTTAATAGAGCTGATCGGCCAGTTAGCTGGGCAAAAGAGATGGGGCAGGACTTCTAAGACTAGTCAGGTGATGCCAAAGGAGATGGGAGAGCAGAAAAGAGTCACAGGAGGTGAAGAAGGTGGAGAGACCTGGAGGATTCACCATAAGATCTCAATGAAAAAGCAGCCTTGAGGAAGGACACATGGACCAGAGTGAAGGCCTAGACAGGTTTGAATAGATCGTGCTTGCAGCTTTTTAAATAAAAATACCAGGTTTCTGTGTCTTTATTCCAGAGCTAAATGGGCTAGAGCTGGTGTAGAAACACTGTTATTTGAGAGCAAAATGGGCATAGAACCCCCCCCCCCAGAACTACTTTTACATCTGTGTGTTGATTTCCATGTTTAGATAGACAGTCTAAAATTGAGTTTTACATATGGATGGAGTTAGGCTTATGCTGCCTGCTTTCCTGTGTGACTATCCAAGTGACTGAGCACCATATAACTAAATACCATCCTTTCCCCGGTCCACAAGTGTGCTACTTTTATAACAAATAGGGGAATGTTGTAAGGATTTTTTTTTTAAATTGATTTTAGTGTTTTCCACTAATTTACATCAATAATACAAACATAAACACAAAAAGCATATTGTCGTTTTTAATCATTTATATTTATCTGTGCGCGCATGTGCATGCATGTGCACATGTGAATGCTGTAGTGCAAGCTTGGAGTCAGAGGACAGTTTGTAAGAGTAGGCTCTTTCTTAGGACGTGGTGGTGCACGCCTTTAATCCCAGCACTCGAGAGGCAGAAGCAGGCAAATTTCTGAGTTCGAGGCCAGCCTGGTCTACAGAGTGAGTTCCAGGACAGCCAGGGCTATACAGAGAAACCCTGTCTCGAAAAAACCAAAAAAAAAAAAAAGAGTGGGCTCTTTGCTTCTACTAGGCAGGTCTCAGGGATTGAACTCAGGCCATCAGGGTTGGTGGCAAGTACACTCACCTGCTGTACCACCTTGCCTGCCATTGTATGATTCTTTTTAAAAGATATTCTGGCTAAATTCTGACAGTTTGAATTTTCATCTGAATTTAGTTTGGTTTAATTTCCTCAAAAATCCCTGATGGGAATTTGGGAGGATACCTTTCTTTCAAGGTTCAGATCTGAAAATGACTGACATCTTTACAATATTAAAGTTTCCACCTCACTAAGTGTTAAGGCAAGCCTCAGTTTATTTCAGTAAATATTTGCAGCGTTCAGTGTTACAGTGTCATGGATCTCACGTTAAAGTTCCAGGTGTTTGCACACTTCAGTGCTGTTATAGTTATTCTTACATTTGTCTGATATCTGAATCTTAAATCCATCAGTCTTGCAAAAATCACTTGCTGTGCTGGTGTTCCCTTAGATTCTTTTATGTCATCTAGGTCTCCAGTCTTTTTGTTTGTTTGTTTTTCGAGACAGGGTTTCTCTGTGTAGCCCTGGCCATCCTGGAACTCACTTTGTAGACCAGGCTGGCCTCAAACTCAGAAATCCACCTGCCTCTGCCTCCCGAGTGCTGGGATTAAAGGTCTCCAGTCTTATAGTCCTTGAATAACGGAAACACAGAGTGCTCTGTGGCACACCCTCCAGAACCACTCCCTCTCATAACAGAAGCACAGAATCTTTTGGTTGCTCGGAGTCTTAATGGTTGATGAGATGACATAGATTCGCTGCTAGCTATTGTGCCCACTTGCCAAGGACAGTTCAAAATCCACCACAGGTTAGAGTAGGGGATGAGGCTCCACCTTCTTGCCTCAATTTGGCATCATTGTTCACAGATGTCTCAGCTCTTGGACCCTTTACAATATTTGTTGTATGTGATTGCAACCCATCTCTCTCTCTTTCTCTCCCCAAATCTGCTTTCTCTATTTCTCTGTCAGTGCTGATCTGGGAAAATACACTGGCTATATCCAAATCTGTGCTTCAGACTCTGTTTCCTTACCAACCTGATCAGGAACTGTACAGGCAGAAGTGGTTCAAGAAAGCAGCCTCTAAACTGCTTCGGGGGCTAAGTTACCAACTGACCAGCTGCTAAAGAAGACCTGGTCCTGATCACTGTGGGTGGATGGACACTTAAGTAAGAACATTGCAATGTATGAAAGTCAAACACTTCCTGGAAGAAACAAACAAACAAACAACAGTTAACTTCTCTAGCCAGGGTGTCAGAAAAGCTGAAAAACGAGATTGAAGCTTTTACTCTAAGAACAGAGAAGGTTGTCTTTCCAGCAGCCAGCCATCTGGTAGACCCAGAGTCAAGCTGGTAGGAATGAGACTTTAAGACCCAAGATAACACTCAAGCTTCTCCGGAGGCTGATTGGAGGCCTCAAAGGGTCTGCTCCTTCCTGCTGCCAGGCAGCGTTTCTTCTACCTCAGGACAGCACATGCTCCCTCAAGCATAGGCCCCCTGTTCTCTCACTGACCACTGTGCTTCTCACTAAAAGCAGAAGTGACAGACAGCTCTGTGGCAGATAACTGAAGAAGGGCTCAAAGGCTCAGAGAGGCCTCCCGGTTAAGGAGTGTGACCAAGAGGACACTTTGCATGTCAGAGCAGTAGAATGAATACTGGTTGAGTGAAGCTCTATCAGGCTTGAGGCTACAGAAGGATGTTCCCAGCCAGTGTAATGTTTCATGGCACCAACCTCGGCTGCTCATGAGGCTGAGCCAAGATGATCACAAATCTGAGGTATACACAGAAAGTTCAAAGGCCACTCTGGGCAACTCTGTAAGACTTCATCTCAAAATAAAAATTAAAACTTGGTTAGGGATGTAGCTCAGTGACTACGGTCAGAAAGCATAGAGATGAACAGGGAATGGAGCCTGGCAATGAACCCTGAACCTCCTCCCTGGGACTCACATGCCTTCCTCTCCCCACAAGGACCCACATTCTCCAGTGAGAACCACTGACTGGAGACCAAATATTAAAACACATGAGCCTATGGGGACATTTTACATTCAAATCATAATATTTCTATGTACAAATAGAGCTATTTGTACATAGCAAAGGAATTTTAAGTAAAGTGTCTAAACCCACCTATAGCCCAATTTCTCCTTTGCAAAACAGGAGAAATAATATCAACCTCAAAGAGTTAAGAATGGAATGAAATCCGCCCCCCACTTCCCTTTCTCTCTGGCCCTGCTCACTCACTCTGGCCCATAGGTCTTTTATTTGTTTCTCATTAAGGATGGTTGTGAGCCACCATGTGGTTGCTGGGATTTGAACTCACCGACCTCCAGAAGAGCAGTCAGTGCTCTTAACCGCTGAGCCATCTCACCAGCCCATGGAATGAAATTATATATGTAAGAGCCAATGGTACATTTGGGATGCAGAGAGAAGATGACCCAAAAGTTTAAGGCCAGCCTGGACTACATAGTGAGTTCTGGGTCAACTGTGAGTACAGAGACTAGAAGTCATATCAGAACGAGTGACTGATTATAGTCTGGTAAACAAAAGGAGCTGGAATATCTTATCCCTTCATCAATTACTTTCCCAGACTCCAAAAATTATCCACTGTCAGACTCAAAAACTGTCTCCACCATCAGACTAGTCTTACTTCAGCAATCACAACCAAACTGGCAAAACTACTTCTAGCAGAGATTTCATAGAAGGGACTGCCAGTGACTTCCAATGTGATGGCTAAAGTTATGCTTTAAGTTGAAACTACTGTCCTTAAGAGATCTATAAAACAAAAATGTCTCTAACCTGTGAGCCTCACTTGCTCAAGGGCAGATGGCTTCCTGGAATTCTGGAAGCTGTTGTTCCTGTAAGATAAGTTGTGTGTTTTGCTTCTGTAAACAAGCTTGGTTGCCTCAACTACATAGCTAGATGGTAAGTAAATACGCAGGAAGTATGTCAGGATGAATGCTTGCCCCTGACTGGACAAAGGGAGTAAGTAGCCTTGTGAGATTTGCCTTTATAACCACCTGACTAATGTAATTTGGTGTCATACTTTGGGGATGGACCCAGCCAGTGTCCATTGTCTTGCCCAGCATTTAATAAAGCTCGCTTCAGATTTAGCTCAAAAACTGTGGTAGTGGTCTTACTCTCACCTGGTGGGATTAACACACCACAGGCGCCATCAGCATCCCAGCGGGGGTCAAGGAGTGAATGGGAGAGATGAGCTCAAACTCTAAGCAGTTTGAGTACTGCAGAGCCTGTGAGAGTTCAGCACCCGCAGCAGGAAGGGAGTTTTCCTCAGCTAGCCACAGCGTGCACAGTGGGAGCTGGGCTCCCCGCAAGGCAACAGGATTGGTAAGATATCAACTCTGAGTGCAGCCCAGATCAAGATCAGAGAAGCAAAGCAACGGATCAGCCACGGAAAGAAAAGAACGTTCAAGCCAGTCAGTCACCCATCACCTCGGGGCCCCACCAGCTCTCCTTCCTCCCCTGCAGCGAGTTCTTACTGTAGAGTGCGGCAGGTCATTGCTGAAGGGGTTCCTAACTCTTCATGTCTTCTACTCTCGCCTTTTTCTTTGCTTTCTTTCTCTTCCTCATGCCCCACTCCTCTGTTACACTCAAAGCCCAGAAGTCGATCTATGATATAAAATCTGAGTCCTTATCTCCCCCCCTCTTCCCCTTGACTCAGTTTCCCCCTCCTTTGTGTGTCCTCCTTTACTTCCCATCTAACAACCTAATACTTCAATTCTTATCACAGTTATTCCCTTTTTTACCTCTCACTCACAGTTACATATTAAAATATGCAGTACTATCGGAGTTCCTTTCTTCTCTAAAACAATTGCTACAAGTGTCTGTTTTATGGTGTAAGAAACATTAAGTATCTGTCTTTTTTGTGAAACACTGTAAAACTTTGGTTTGAGAAAAGGAATTTACCCCTCCCGTAAAACCTTTATGCAAATGTTTTAGCACCCCCCTCCACCCTGAAAAGCTTTTGTTTACACAAAGGCCCTGCTACATTCTCAGAACTTCTGTGGCAACCCCCTTTCCCAGTTTCCCCCATTCCTTTGAACTGATTG